>ML786525.1:175025-200457 GCA_009831015.1 Picea engelmannii | reverse complement strand
CCTTAAAAATGTGGAGGCATTACCTCCTGGGAAGGAAATTTGTGCTTATGACAGATCACTGTGGATTACGGTATTTGTTTGATCAACCCAAGCTCAATGCTAGACAAGCTAGATGGATGGCCCTCCTTAGCGAATTTGACTTTAAAATCAAACACATTAAAGGGAAAGAGAATAGGGTGGTCGATGCCCTTAGCAGAAGCATGAGAACAATTCACCTGGCAGCAGTGAGTACCTGCGAGATAGATGTCAAGAACAGAGTCAAAGAGGCACAAGAAATAGATCCCTTCGCCCGAAATGTGACCCTGTACCTACAACAAGAACCCACTGGGGCAAAATATGAAGGCTATCAGATGACCGACGGAGGTCTGCTCACCTACAGAGAGAGACTGTACATTCCCAATTGTGACGACTTGAAGAGGTTCATCATGGATGAACTACATAAAAGACCCTACACTGGTCACCCAGGATACCAGAAAATGATTACTGCCACCCGAAAACAATTTTACTGGCCGGGATTGAAGAAGGACGTAGCCAAATATTTGGCCCAATGCATAGAATGCCAACAGGTTAAAGCAGAACATCGACACCCAGCAGGACTATTACACCCTTTACCCATCCTAGAATGGAAATGGAAAACCATCTCCATGGATTTTATCACTGGATTACCAACTTCAACCAAACAGAATGACGCCATTATGGTAGTGGTGGATAAACTGAGCAAGTTTGCTCATTTCATCCCCGTCAAATCGACCTGCAAGGCGATAAATATCGCACAGGTATTCATGAAAGAGGTGTTCCTACTGCACGGCATGCTGAGAGAGATAGTATCCGACCGAAACACAAAATTCACTTCCAAATTCTAGAAATCACTGATGGCGGGTTTAGAGACCAAATTGTTGTTTAGTACCGCCTATCACCCTCAAACCGATGGACAGACAGAAAGAGTGAATCATATATTAGAGGATATGTTAAGGATGCATGTGATGCATCAACCAAGGAAATGGGAAGACTACCTGCCATTGGTAGAATTCACCTACAACAACGGCTATCAAGCGTCCCTAAAGATGAGTCCATTCGAGGTCCTCTATGGTAGACAGTGTAATACCCCAGTCAGCTGGAGTAACCCTGTAAATAGGATTTCTTTTGGACCCGACATGTTGAAAGAAATGGAACAGCAAGTGACTCAGATAAAACAAAATATGAAGGTCGCTCAGAACCAGCAGAAAAGTTATGCTGATCAAAAGAGAACTCCAAGAGAGTTCCAAACGGGAGATCATGTATACCTCAGAATTAAGCCCAGAAGGAGTTCCCTGAAAATGGGAGCTTGTGCCAAATTGGCACCCTGTTATTGTGGACCCTTTGAAGTTCTAGATAGAGTGGGACCTGTAGCCTATCGGCGAGCACTTCCTCCCACAGTAAAAGCACATAATGTTTTCCATGTTTCATTATTAAAGAAATATGTACATGATGCTACTCATATAATTGACTGGTCTGTGATCCAGGTGGAACCGGAGGGAGAATTTCTACCAGAACCCCAATGCATACTGGACAGAAAGGAAACCCAGCTCCGGAACATAACCATTGCACAGGTCAAGGTGCAATGGAAACATTTTGGCCCAGATGAGGCTACATGGGAAATGGAGGATGCCATGAGACAGGCATATCCGATTTTGTTTACTTTTGTACATGTAATTCATGTTAGTAGCTAAGAACATTGAGGATGATGTTCCTTTTAAGGGGGGGGGAATTGTAACACCCTGTTTCCCCCAGTTTGTAAATATAACTGGACTGGCCAAGGACTATGGCAAACTCATAAGTATGAATATGTGATGTAAATGGACCTACAGAAAGAGGTCAATGAATGTGAATAACTTTTTGAATCATTTCAGGACTGTTGAGAGGGGATGTGCAGAAAAGAGACCACGATGGCGGTGGAAGGCACCTGAGAAGGTGGCGTTAACTTCCACCGAGAATTAAATACCGTATTTGGACTCCACTGGCCCGGAGAACCAAAAGCGGCTCGCTGGACCTGAAATTCAATGCCTCGCAGGCTGGTAGGCGGGTGGCTTGATGAGGGATGGGATGGTGAACCGCCCATCCGTAGAGTCATCAGGCCTGACCGACATGAGGGTAATCGTGCCACACGCAACCTCGCAAGAGGATAAGGCGTATGGAAGAGACGATTGAAAAGGCATACGCGAGGGGAACTCTGGCAGTTTTTACGCAAAGTGAGTGATAGCAGAGAGGAAGGATTGCAACCTTTGCTCCTGGTCACTAGCAGACAGAGAGACGCAGTCTCAGAGCATCGTGGTCTCAGCTCGGGGGTGGCTAGTGGTAAATCCGTTGGGAGTCTCTACGCCTACGGTTGGGTGGAAACGAGCACCCCTCTCAGTAGTTGCACCCGCTTCTGGTGTTATTTCTGATAAGTGTTTTTATATATATTGCATCTTGAAATTCATAGACTGGTATATGTATATATATGCCCATAGAACTGTGAAATTATAAATGATTTCAGTGTTAGAATTTCGATGCAGTGTTTGATAAGATTGAATAGATATATGCTTATAATAAATGAAACCATGCATGATTTATGTTGATAAATGGATTTGATTTTGCATGAGCTGAACCAAGTCAGACTTCCATTCCATCCTTGGGAGTTTGTTTCCCTTTGTCTGTTTCTAGGAATGCCCTGGATTAGATCTCTTCACAGAGATTTCCTCCTTAGAAAGGTTCACAAATGACCCAGAAAAGGGACTTGAACGCGCAAGTCTTAACAACCCTGTATAAAGAGGAACGACCCTCTTAAATCCTGAAGTAGCAGTGTGGGGATAAGTATTGATCAACGGATGAGATCTTGTCAGAGAGTCTGCGGTCATTCATGATCGTTAAATCAAGGGAATAAACGAGGGCGTTAAGTGCCATTAACCCTTTTTCCTCTATCTTCGTGAATATAGAGGAAATCTGAATCGTAGACCTCTAGGCTCCATGAGAGCAGCTGGACCATTGATTTTTCCATGTCCAAAGAGCATTAGAAAAGGGCGCGGCATCGGGACTGATCTGAATCGTCAGATCTGAACTAGGAATCCCGACAGTCGTTATATCTATAGCGAGATAGACGAGGGTTAAGCCTCGTGAATAGGGGCAAAGAGGATCAGAGTCGTCTATCCGAGGAGGATAGGTGGCAGAGATCTAGGGATCTCGTGAGCTCGGAGGTTCGCGGGGTAGGAGTCCAAAAGTTGGATGCTCCAAGTTGCGAATGGTGAAGCCACGAGAGGATCAGAGCCGTTTATTCGAGGAGGACAGGTGGTCGAGATCTAGGGATCTCGTGAGCTCGGAGGTTCGCGGGGTAGGAGTCCAAAAGTTGGATGCTCCAAATCGCGACTGGTGAATCCATGAGAGGATCAGAGCCGTCCATCTGAGGAGGACAGGTGGTAGAGATCCAGGGATCTCGTGAGCTCGGAGGTTCGCAGGGTAGGAATCCAAGCTTTTGGTGCTCCAAGTCGCGAGACGCGAGGAGCGAGAAAGAAGGGTAGCCGTTGGATCTGGGTTGCAGGAGAACCGTCGGATCTACATGTAGGATCGTGTATCGGGGTTTCGTAGGTTGAAGCCCGTGATCTTGGCAACAGAAGCTTCGAAGTAGCAAGGCGCGATATTCTGACGAGATCAGAACCGCCCATTATTTGGGACGCGTGTCAGGAGATCCCGAGGAGTCGGGGATCGGAGAATCGGAGTTTCCGAGCACAAAGAAATCTTGTCATACGGAATCGCGATCCGCGATTTACCGACAAGATCAGAACCATCCATTGGGTGGGACATGTGTCAACAGATCCTGAAGAGTCAGAGTTCGAGGCATCGGAGTTTCCGGAGGTAAGAAACTCCCACACATTGGAATCGCGATCCGCGATATCCCGACGGGAGAGCTGTGTGGGCCATAGCGGGAGATAATGGAGGACAGGTGTTGTGCGCATTTCCGTATCGACATATCGAGAGTCCAGGGGACTTGTGCATCGTGACACTGAAAGGCGTGAAACCCCGATAGGATTAAAGGTTGTGGTCTTGTGAAGGTTGTGGTCACATTGATCATGGCTTAGCCTGGAGAGCCAATACGCTAGGGGCATATCGGGGATCGGAGAATCACGAGTTCTGAGGACTCGTGAATTACGACATTAGAAACCTCGTAGCCCCGATGGGAGCTATGACCATGGTCATATAGAGGAGGCCATGCAACCAAGAACTTAGCCTAGGAGGCTAACTAGCATTCAAGCGAGTCGGGATGGTTGAAAACAGAAACCCTGACAGGAAGGGACATAAGATCACGGTTATGTACAGAGAGTCGGGCAGGTAAATAGGAGACCTGTGAATCGGGGATTGGAATTTTGTTTTTACAAGCTCCGGGATTTCTCATTATTGAGAAATCAACCAAAAATTTTGAATTATGGTAGTGGGTGTGTTACAACTCAACCAACAACGCAGTGGAATTTGGAGCCTTGGAGCTTGGCCTTCAAATCCTAAGGCGCAAAAGGATGAAAAACACTATCGTGGAAGGCGACTCCACCCTGGTCATCAACATGGTGAAGAGACTCCAAAATGGTATGAGAGTGGGCAAGGTTTAGAGACACTGGCACCTGGAACTCTCCCTACAGAAAATCCAGGAGCATCTAAAAACTCTGAACACAGTGGAGTTGTGTTGGGTTCGTAGGTCAGCGAATGACCTAGCGGACAGACTAGCCAACGAGGGGGTTGGCAAGAAAGGTTCAGAACTGGACATTAACTAGATAAACCTCCCAAATGGACAATTCAGAAAATACTGCAGCCACCTGGCAAAAAAAGACCGTGAAGGCAGATTAAGCAAGGAAGGTCACATCGAAAAGGGCAGTGCAAGGCCTGGCGGTAGGCACGCAGGACCCAGGAAGGATATGATTGTCGAACACTCGGTCACCAATGACCATGCAGGATTAGCATAAAGAGTCAGTGCGGGTACGACAGCAAGACCCTTGCTACAGAAACAATTGCAGGGAAAGCACGTGGGAAAGTACAGACGACAAACCGCATGAAACAAGTGACGTAAGGCATGAAGGAATGATATGGTTCAGAATTGATCTTCTAAGCCAAAGTACAGGTATGAAATGCACCACAATAGCATCTCAAGCAAGCAGGGGCAGGGACCCGCACAGGGATAAAAGGTGATTCATCATGATCATACGAGCCGTCACCGAGAAAAAGTACGGGAGGGATCACCACTACAGACAAGCCATGATATGAAGGACAAGATCGCGGCAGGAGAAGATCAATAAGAGGAAAGATTGTTACACATCAAAATCAATCATTGTAATGATGGCTAGTGTCATTGTTACAAATATCGCAAGTGTCGCATATTGGTTGCAAGTGTCGCAAGTGTCGCAAACATTATCTTGTCTATGTCATCTCTCTAACGACATTGTAAAAACACTTAAGACACCTCAAAGACTAGTCTTGAAGAAGAGAAATCAATTGACAAGGAGTACAAGCCTTTTTCCACTCAAAAGTCAAATTTGGAAGGGAGCGCTCCCCTACATACTGTCAGGGAGCGCTGGCGCTCTGTACCCTCTTCTAGGGGAGCGTTCCAATGCTCTGTGTCCCTTTTTGAGGGAGCACTCGCCTTTTTTGGGTGAAATTTGGTTTGTTGGAGGAAATCAAGGAAGAATCCCCTCAATATCTGAAGGTGGTTGGATTTGAATCTGAGGTCGAAGCATGATCTTAGGGGAGATCCACAATTGAAGGAGAGGAATCCTCAACTTACCCCAAATATCTCTCAAGTGGTTAGGCCTCTCCAAGCCTATATAAGGAAGCCTCCTCATGGTGAAAGCATAGAGGGAGATTGAGAATTACACCAAACTTATGATCCCATAAGTGAGATGCCATTGAAGCATAATCAGTGTAGATTACTTGAGCAAAGGAATTGGACAAGGAGAGCTGGAAGAAGTTGTTGCACCTTCATCAAAGGATTGTAAGTACTCTTCTTTTGTTCTCATTAATACATATACATGCTTGTCCTGTTTCTTTCAAGTTTATGTTTGTTTCACGTGAACTTGTCTTCAATAGATAGATCTGTATTTGAGCTAATCTCAGTAGAATAGGAAGCATATTATATCTTTGTATGTTCTACAGGACCTATCGAGGAGCTCAAGATTGGAGCTCAGCTTGGACTTTGCAAGGACAAACGTCATTAACAAGGTACACATCGTTATTCTTCCTCTTCATATATTAGCTTAATTAGATCTAAAAAGGAGGTCAGTCTCCACGTTAAGCACTTTTTTGTCTTGGCCTTAGGAGTCTAGAGACCAAGAGGGAATCTACTTGTTCGCAGGAGGATTCACCTGTAACAAAAATTGGCGACTCCAATGGGGAAGAGCTCTAATTTTTGTTTCATTTCCTAGATCTTGTTTTGGCCTTTTGCCCACTCTTTGACCTCTCTCCACACCGTGTTTCTAATTCTTAGATCTGATTGATTACCTCTTTCTTTCATCATACTCACCCTGATTGACTGAGTTTGCTTGGAATTTTGACTTTCTGAGTATTTTTCTGAGTTTTGAGAGCCCAACGCTCCCCTGCCCTTGCTACCAGAGCACTAGCGCTCCCCATTGGGCTATCACAAAGCGTTGTAACGCTCTGGTGCCCTTTACACCAGAGTTTTGCCCCTTTTCTGTGAGAATTTTTCAGGATTTTCACTCTCTGAATTCATTTCTTGAGTTTGGCATTGGCTCAGGAGTTTTACAATCTCAGTTCATCTTGATTTAGCCTTCAACATTTCATTTGCTAAGAATCGATCATCTTTTGTTTGTAATTTTGACATTTTCTTTCCTTGCCTTGAAGTCACTCTTTATCTTTGATGATTCAGGGTTAACTTGTTGTTTTCTTCTCATTTATCTGATTGAGTAGAAGCCTTTGTGAGGAGATTCAAAGATCTATGCACCTTTTCCATTTGATCTTTGAGGTCATCTTGTCCAAGTTTTTTTTCAATATTTTTGAGCTTTTGGTTTTCTTTTTGCAAATTTTTGTCTTTGTCTTTCTTGTTTTATCACAACGAGAGTCCATTGTTTATGTGTAATTTGATTATGATTGTCTGAACCTTGTTGACTTTGCAAACTGGATGACATAGGAAGTTTTATATCGGATTGATTATCATTCACACATAAAGCAAAAGGATACCTTTTTATGATTGTTTTTGGATTTTAGAAAGGATTTCTATGAGTTTTAGCATTACATTGGATTTGATTGAGAAACAAATTGATTGAGGATTATGCATCTTACTGCTTGACAGTGAAAAGAACATCTTTCTCTTTCGCTTAAATAGGCATTCATTGAAAGAAAGGATTGCTTATCATTTCTTATGCATTTTTGGGGATTTGAGTCATAATACCATCAGTTTCATTGTCATACACCCTTTGAGTAAAGAACAGCTGCAAAATTAACGCTAATTAAAATTTATCTAGAACATTTTGTTATTAGAATCTTCCACCAACATTAGACTAGGATTAGCACTTTGGATTAAGCAGTGAGTACAACTCTCCAAGGTATTCCAAACAAACATTAGCATCTTGCGGTAGGGAGAGAAAAATCCAATTGTCGTATAGGCTTTCTGGGATCCCCCTCTCACATAGGGGTTACGTACGAGGTCGCATTCGAGAGAATTACGAAGATTATCCCTCCGTGGTTCAATTGTTTGTAGTGGTCGAATCATATATTGAGGGTTCTTCTTGAGGCTCAACTGGTTTCATTTGGTCTCGGTGCTTCATGAACTCCGAATCCGTTCGGGGTCCTCTGGAGTTCTACCGGTCCACTTGTCCTCAGTTCTCTCGAAGGATTTCAGACTTGTTATCCTGCTCATATGTTTAGACCGGACTGTCGATTGTACCCACCCAGGGGATGACTGTGAGTTGGTGTCCTTATTTTCCATAATATTTAGGTACTTACACGAGGTGATGGTGAAGGGAAGTCTCACTGTACCTGAAACAGACATTGGTCAAACTCACTCAGGCTCCTTGGAGGGTAAATCCACAATTACTGCGTGGAAGCTTGCACCAAGATGAAAGTACGTTAAGTAGGTCGCCATTGTAACTGTTCCGCCATATCCTAGCCCCTTCTTGACTTGATCACGCGACGTTGGATTTCATCACCAACTAGTACGATCATCGACACAAGTCTTGTTTGTTTGGTTTGATTCCTAGATTTTATTAGTGTATGTTGTTTCTTTGTCGTTAGTTGGCCATAGATTTTTTCTGTCGAATTTTTAATTCCGCCAACATCGACCCTCCACACCGTTCGCGTAGGGTACAGGGCCTTCCCCCAGAAAATATGGAAGATTATACCCCTTTACCCCCTCATTCTATGGAAGGCTCTCCTCAACAAAGTGAGGTCTACGATGTTATCACCTCACAGGAGGAAGTTTCTACTTATTTAGAAAATTTTCGGATTGTTACGGATCCTATGGAGGCTTTTTGCATTCCTGCGGGATATGAAAGGCGTTTTCTCCAGAAGAATTCAGCTGGAGAACTTGTTGTCATTGATCCTTCTGAAATCCTGACTAGGTCTCTTTCAAGCCCACAAGTCGGAGACCCACTTTGGATTGATATAATTCGAAGCCCACCTCGCATGGTGCGAGACCTTTATGGATTAGGCATAGGTGTCGATGTACATGTTATATCTCAATTACCCGAAACATATGTTACCTATACCATACCTTTAGACCATTTTACTCGTATGACCATCATTTCAACCACACCGTCCGTTGGTCCGAACATGCGGTTTGTTGGCCCAAGTTCCACTATTTCTCTCCAGATGGTCCATTCCACGATGGTCCCTCACATTGCGACTATTCCCACCGGTAATGTGGTGGTTAGCCAAGCTCCCATTGGTACACCGCTTTCATCTAGGCCTTCTTTGTCACTTCCCCTTGGGTACAGAGCACTGAATCCTTCTGTTGTCAACACTACCCAGGTTATACCCGAAAGCTCGATACCTTTACAACAACCCGGAGGAATTGGTCTTGGTGGCTCTAATCCACCAAGTGGCACTGGTCAGTCGTTTACGTCTGGTTTCCAAATTCCAGGGACTCAACCTCATACTGGGGGGCAATCTCCTTTCAAAGGGAAACCTCCCTTCGGGGGACAACCTCCTTTTGGAGGGCATCCTCCTTTCGGAGGGAAACCTCCTTTCGGAGGGCAACCTCCATTTGGAGGGAAACCTCTGTTTGGGGGGCAACCTTCATTTGGAGGGAAACCTCACGCTGGGGGGCAGCCTCAAACTGGATCCCATCATCAACCTTCTGGATAGAATGTGTCTACAATGCCCAATCCTTGGCACACTCCTTTTCCAGGAAATCCACTATTCCCTGGGGGGCAACAGCCTCAAGGACAAAAATAATCTTACCCTCCTTATGGACAAACCCATCAACCGAATTATAATCCTCATAACCCATCAAGTTATCCTCCACTCCCAAATGATTCTCAACCCTCTTCGAATCCTCTCTACTCTGGTCAGCAACAACTGTATGCAGGAGGACCTACTGGTTACAATTATCCACCTAATCCAGTTTATGGTCCTACTAGTGTTCCTATGCCACACAAGTATCACCCTCAAGTTAACCGATAGCTATCATTCCTTGCTACTTTGGATCTCCCAGACTTGTCTCGGTTGACCAATGATCCTATACGTCATTATCCTTTCTGGCCAGTCATTCTGGATAAACTACCTTCTGATATTCCAAAATTTGACAGTAAACCTGGAGAAGACCCAAACAACCATGTGATGACTTTCCATTTATGGTGTTCATCGAACTCCTTAATGGACGGCTCTATCCATTTACGTCTTTTCCAGCGAACACTTACAGGCTCTGCAGCCAAGTGGTATATCGAACTTCCACGCGGTTCTTTCCAATATTTTAACTCCCTTGCCATGTTCTTTCTCACACACTTTCAACTACCCATTCGATATGAGACGGGTATCGAACTCTTGACCTCCCTTCATCAGACAAACTTTGTGCATATCTCCGATCATATTCATGAGTGGAGATGATGAAGAAGGTTGATCAAAGCAGTCATTCCTGACCAATTATTGGCGAAATGGTTCACTAAATCACTGTTACCCCCGATCGCTCACGATGTCGCCATGGGTGGTGAAGTCACAGAAGAGGAAGCCATTTCCAGATCACAGTACTTAGATCTGGTTTACTCACAGTCTGGTACTCTGTACGAGTTAATCCCAAATGCTACTCATGCCACTACTGATCCATACAAACCTTCGTCTTCATCACATTTGGATGGTGTTATTAGCTCCGTCAAAACACAATCTTCGTCCCAGTCGACTGGAACAACTAATTGATCTTCTCCAGCATCCACCTCCAGTTCGACTACACCCTCCTCTACCTCCTCCCGAACTCAAATATCTGAGGTGAATGCAGTTCAATCTACCCCTTCACAACAAACCTGAGGTAAGAAGAAAACAAAGAACAAAACCAAAAAGAACAATAATGAACAACCCAAAGTTCAAAACCCACCACCTGCTAACGAAAATCAACCACAACGAAAGTCGAAATTCCCGTGTCTTATTTGTGGTCACGATCACTACACTCGATATTGTCCACATCGCGATGAAGTGGCCAAAATTTTCAAAGGGAATTCCCAACCCGCCGTGCTTACTCAGCCTTTTCCTCAGCAACAATCTATGGTTTCTCAAACTCCCTCTCCAGGGAGAAGTTCCAGCCACCCTTCTCATGATGAAGCCTCAACAAGTGTCCATATCTATCTCTTCAATGGGATTGATTTAACCACTCGCTCTATGACTTACGACACTCCAATTAACCCTGACAAAGGAAAATTCACTAACGATACTTTACCGGATCCATCACCATCCTCTGTTAGTCCTTCATCAGTTAGTCCTCCATCTGGACCATTTTAGATTGAGAAACCTGCATTCAACTCTATCTTACGCCCTCCTAAGAGCACTATCCGTAAATATACCTTTAATCCTAGTTCACGTGCCGCCCAGAACTACAACATTGTTGAAGATCTAGCACAAGCATCGTGTGCTATGTCTGCATTAGAAGTTCTACAGCATTGCCCCAGTCAACGTAGAACACTCTTGGCCGCTATTGGCGCTTTTGATTCCGAGTCTTCCAACACTATCATGTTTAACCTGGATAATTTCTCGCCTCGACTCTCTCATCAACTTGCTTTCCAAGTTGATGTTGTTGTGCATAATCAACAAATCCACCGCACTATCTTGGATGAGGGAGCCTCTACTTGTGTCATGTCTTTAGCCTACTGGAAAATCTTGAAATCGCCCGCACTTAACAAATCCCCAATGATGCTATGTGCATTCGACGGACGAGGTTTTCATCCCCATGGAATTTTGCAATCCTTGTCCGTCCAATTGGGTGGCAAATCCATCTCTGTTGATGTCGAGGTGGTCGATGCTCCCCTCAATTACAACTTATTGCTTGGAAGAAGTTGGTTCTATGCTATGTATGTCGTTGCTTCGTCAGTATTTTGATGTGTGCAATTTCCTTATCAAGGAAAAATTGTCACCGTCGATCAGTTAGATTTATGTATACCTGACGCTCGCACTCCTGATATCAACAATATTCCTTTTCTAGGAGATCACAAGATCACATATGAAATCACTGGTGTTGGCTTTTTGAAATACTCTAGCCTTATGGGTACCTTCCCTACACCACTTCCACCCACCACACATCATGTTGCCACAATCAATATGATTTCGACTACGGTTTACCAATCCTTGGAATCATCTAACCCTTGGATTGTACCTAGTCCATTGGAATTCGATGCACTAGGTGACACCATGCCACTTAGTCCAACTGAAACCTCATACGTTTCCATCCAATCCACCTCTCCCTCCTCGGATGACCAACATCTCTTGGGACCTGACACTTACTCGCTTCCATCGTGGTTAAATTCCTTGATGTCTGCGTTCGACTACATTTCCCAAATTTTCCTTCTGATGAATCAATAATGGAAATGATTAGCATCGACGACGTACCTTGGGATGATAGCCATCATTGATCCTCTTTTCTTCCACCTCTCGAAGAAATCCAAGAATATATACACTCTATCTTCCCCCCTGATGTTGTCCAATTTCCCCAATCACCTATACTTACAGAAGATGTTATTTCTAAAGGGAATTTAGGAAACATTACCTCTACAGTCGAAATAGATATTTCGATCAAGGAAGGTATCGTAGAAAATATTAATCTCGGCGTTAATTGTACACCCGAGGAAGTGGTTTCCTATACCACTTTGTTTAAATAATTATGCGATGTCTTCGCATGGAGCTACGAAGAGATGTCAGGGATCAATCCTTCAATCATTGTGCATGAGATTAAAACCTACCCAGGTGTAAAACATGTTCGACAGAAACTCCACCCGGTCCATCCTAAGAATACTGGGGCTACTAAGGCAGAAGTTGAGAAATTATTGAAATCTGGCTTCATCTATCATGTCCCTTTGACGGAATGGGTTTCGAACATTGTTTTGGTTACTAAAAAGAAAGGAACTATTTGTGTCTACATTGATTATAGGGACCTCAATAAGGCTTGTCTGAAAGACAACTACCCTACACCCTTCATTGACCAGATCATTGATAATTGCGCTGGTAGCGTAATTTTCTCTTTTATGGATGGTTTCTCAGGGTATAACCAGATTGACATTTTACCTGTTGATCAGCATAAGACAGCCTTCACCTGTCCATGGGGAACTTTCACCTATCGGAAGCTACCATTTGGCCTTAAAAATTACGGTGCTACATTCCAGCGAGCCATGTCATATGCTTTCCACGATATCAAACATATTGCGGAACCTTACCTCGACGACTTACCTACCCACTCATCCAATCGATCAGACCATTTTGGTCATCGAAGGGCTATTTTACTTCAATGTCGGTTCTACTGTATTCGTTTGAAACCACATAAGTGTATTTTTGTTGTCGAATCAGGTAGACTCCTCGGTTTTGTTGTTTCCAAGGACAGGATTTGGGTGGATCCCTTAAAAATTAACGTTATCTTGGTTTTACCTCCACCTAACAATCTGACACAACTCCAAAGTTTGCAGGGGAAAGCAAACTTTCTTCGTCGTTTCATTTGTAACAATGTTGAGATTACAAAAAGATTTATGCGCTTGTTACAGAAAGACACCCCTTTCGTTTGGGATGACACTATTGAACGCTCATTTATTGTTCTTAAGCATGCATTAACCAACACTCATTTGTTACATCCTCTGAATTACACAAAGAACTATATCCTTTACTTAGCAGCCTCCACTTCCACTATTTCCATGGTGTTAGTTCAAGAGGACCCTAACGGCGAGGAGCACGTGATATATTATTTGAGCAAAAGTCTATCTGGTCCAGAGCTCAGATATTCACATGTTGAAAAGTTGGCTCTGACAGTCGTCATTGCTGTCTAGAGATCCTGTCACTACATTTTGCTATGCACCACCATAGTTATTGCGGACTCGAACCCCATGTACCACATTTTGACACATCAAGTTCTTGGGGGGGAATATTCCAAATGGATCGTTATCCTTCAGGAATTAGATCTCAAGTTCACTAAATCCAAAGCTAAAAAGTCCCTGGTGTTTGCAGAGCTTATTTGTGACTTTCCTCGTGCTGATGAAGGTATTGAGGCCAGAGATTCTCTCCCGGACAAAACTTTGTTCCTCATTAGCACGTCTGATCCTTGGTATCGAGATATCCTTCTTTATCTCCAGACCCAACGTTTCCAACCCGATATCTCTAGGGAAGAACGTCGTCATATCCGCCACCATTCTCATCGTTACCTTATTATCGACGATACTTTATACCGTTGTGGCATTGACACTATCTTGCAACGTTGTCTAACTCATGAAGAGGTTGAACGTGTGCTTAATGACTGTCACCTTGGAGCCTGTAGCGGTCATCTTTTTGGGATGGATACCGCTCATAAAATTTTACGTGTCATCTACTTTTGACCCTCAATTTTCAAAGATTGTATTGAGGCAGTCAAAAAATGCCCACCCTGCCAAGTTTTTCACAAAAAGGCACGAACCCACCCTGCTCCACTGCATCCCATTGTTGCCATCGACCCCTTTTCCAAATGGGGCATTTATTTCATGCAATGTAATCCTACCTCAGACGGGGAGCACAGTTATATAATCGTTGTCGTCGATTACTTTACAAAATGGGTTGAGGCTATGCCTACCTTTCTGAATGACGGTCGTACTGCAACTCTTTTCATTTTTAATCACATCATCACTCATTTTGGTGTTTCACACGCCATTGTCACTGATCATGGTTCACACTTTAAAAACCAGATGATGAGTGAGTTGCATGCCAAGTTGGGTTTTTTCCATGAGAACTCATCCCCGTACTATCCTCAAGCGAATGGACAAGTTGAAGCCATCAAAAAAAGTCCTCAAAACTATTATCCAACAAATGGTAGGGACCAACAAGACATCCTGGCATCCACAACTTGTCTCCGCTCTCTAGGCATACCGGACCTCAGTAACAACTGCTACTGGTTTCACTCCTTTCCAGCTAGTATATGGCATAGAAGTTGTTTTACCAATCGAGTGTGAAATTCCTTCGTTAAAACTCAAAGTAGAACTCATGCCCCACACTTCTGCTGAAGAAGAACGTTTCTTACACTTGACTAGGTTGGATGAAACACGTCGTGATGTTGCTCTCGTCAATTAGACATATCAAAAATGAATCAAGAATCAATACAACAAGTCTGTCCATCCTCGCACTTTTGCAGAAGGAGACCTAATCCTTGTTTATGACAAGGCTCATGACAAGTTAGGGACGAGTAAGTTAGAACCTCTATGGCATGGTCCTTACATCGTGAAACGTGTTCTACACTATTGTACACTATTGTATTTTTAGTTTGGTGTGTCTTTTTCTTTTGCATGCTCGAGTTTTTGCCTTAGCCGCTTATACTGTGTCTTGTGTTTTCATGCGCAGATGACATCTTCCTTTCCTATCTTTTTCGGGTTTGCGGATGGTGCTAGTCAACACACCCAGAACGTTGCTTCCATAGCTTGGGTAATTTACCACTCTAACGAGTTGGTGAGTTCTGGAGGTATTTTCTTAGGATCGACAACTAATAACATGGCAGAATATCATGTTGTCATCGGACTTTTAACCGAAGCATCCTCCCTAGGCATTTCTCGCATGATTGTTAATCTGGAATCTCAACTCGTGGTCTGTCAACTCAATCGAATCTATGTTATTCGCAATCCTATCCTGCTACGACTCCACCTACGAGTTCGTCGTCTTGAACGGACATTTGATTTTATTGAATACCGACACATACCAAGAGAACTCAATACCATTTCGGATTCGTTAGCAAATTACATTATGGATAGATATCTCGCACATAGATAAGTTTTCATAAAGGAAATGAATCGCATCACATATCATCATGTAAATTAAAACACATCGCACAAAAAACATCATCATTTGAAAATCATTTGGCACTGAAAAAACTTAGAAGTGTATATATATATGGCATGACTGAAAACGTTTTATTACATAAAAAATGGTACATAGATAGGCAAAATGTGGGTCCTCACACCCATAAACATCGTCATACAGACTATCCAATCATCAGGAATATTCTAATCTCCGTGCATCACATTATGTTGCAAGTAACATATCACTGCACATGCTATTCGCCTCGATAGAGAGTTAAGACTCTCAGAAACTCCCACAGTGTGTCTTTGTATATGTAGTGGCACTTCCCACCTCCTGAGAGGAGGGATACCTATCGTGATACCTTGGAGGTTTCTTTCAACCTCCAAGAGACCTCCTACCACTACCCCTTGATCTACCGCTATACGAGCATCCCCGCGACGCCCCACTGCTCGCATCTCTGTTGGACGTGTTTCTCCTCTATCTGTATGATGAAACGATATGTTTGTTAAAGACTCTTCTATGTATTCTAAAAAAAATTATAACATTAAAAAATTAAAAACAATTGACAAGATCAGTTTGGTTTCTTACCTGACACATCCCAATCCTCGCCTTCTGGAAGAACCAAGTCCATACTGCCCCAGAAATCTACTCTGGCGTATGAAAAGTCTTCTATCACGATCAATTGGCATCTCAACCAAGCGAAGAAATCACCGGTGAATCTGAATTCTGAATCTGGGCCTAGTCTCGGAGATAGGCTGGTCCACTGCTCCATACGTTGGTTCTCTCGTTGGTCGTACCAGTAATGCAATATGAGGTTGCATCCTAGGAATGCATTCTAAGAAGAACGAAACCAAGAATGAACCATATCTTAACTTCTTATGCTTCCCTGATCTGCATCTCGTAATTTGTTCCTTCACGTGGTGAAGGAACCCTGCGCTCCAGTTAAATAATGTTGGCTCTAGACACTATAAACCATAGGCCACTTGTGATCTTGAAACTAGGTGTGCACTCATACTTCCCGTTATACTCGTAATGGCAAACATAATGGATCGAAGAGATAGATCCCTGATATCTTTGATTGCAATTCTGCCACCCACTAGTCTCGCTCCCGGGATACAATGGTTTGTCAGATACTCATCCACAGGCGCGAGAAGTATCCGTTGTCCTATTAGAACTATGGGAGCCCCCCCCTTTTTGAGAGACCAGTTATGAAGTACATGTCTTCCAACTCGATGGTAAGAAGTTGTGTTCCCATCTGGAATCCTTGTTCCGCAACATTCCACAACCTGATCATATGCTCAAGAAGAAGGACCTCTTTCTTCATTTTTTGCATTTTGACATATTTGAGGAGACCAGAATCCCTCAATGTGGCTCTCGATCGAGGACTATTCAAAGCAGCCACATCATCGAGCTCATGCTCTCTTTCCTTCCACTCAAGCATGATTGTTGTCGAAATCACCTACATCAGCAATCAATTTTTTTTCATTAAAAATCACATTTTTCGGCAATCTTTGGGCAATTTTCAAAACTTTAAAAATTATTGTTTGCTTTTGTAAAATACCAACACCTTCTTTGAAAGAACATCAAGGCACCCACACATCCTTACATCGGCCATTGAAATGTTCAAAATAAAAATAAAAATAAACTTCTTCACATTTTGAGCACGCGCTGGCCGTTTTTGGGCATTTTTGCTTGTGGTATTTTGGACAGCGCCCTCATAGCCACTACACCATAGAATAAATGCGCCCTTCACTGACTAGGAGGGGCATTTTCCAAGCCTTTCATCATTCCCCCACGACTTTTAGAGGAGCGTCGAGCTTTTTGGGCGCTTGGGCCGACCCATGGCATCATTTTTTATAAATATTTATTGCCTTAAAAGAAAATGTGAACCATGTAAATGAAAGAAGGGAAGAAGAGCACCAACCTGGTCCAAACAATGAGGAAAATGGTTGACCGTAGCTCCGGCATTGAGCAAAACAAGATTCACCTCCAAATGGCAAATTCTCCACTGTTACAAATCTTGGCACAAATGAAATGGTAAATGACATTTTTTACCCCATTTTACTATTATACATTTCATTTTTTTCCTAAACATATAGTTTTTGGGGTTTGTAAAATATTTTGGAGGCCTTATTAATCCCCTGGAATGCAATTTTAACATTATTGACAGGTTTCGGAGCAATTTTGTTCGTTTTTTTATCTTGTCACATTCACGAGCATAGTCTTAGTTCGTTCTTAAGCTCAAAAATATAAGAACGCGCCAGGTAAACTTTTATCTCTTTTTCAGACCCGCATGGATAAATGAAAAAGGAACCCCCTGTAGTCTTCTTTAAACTCTTTTCAGACTCCCTAAATGTGAAAATATTGTTGAGTGATCTTGCTTCCTTTCCCACTCGTTAGAAGGTTTGAAAGGGCGTCTTTCGAGTGATAATTTATCTCTTTTTCGGCCTCACAAGACTAACATTACGAAAAAGGACAAACTTGGAGTCGTCTTTAAGTTGTTTTCAGACTCTCTAAATATGAAAAACCACCGAGTTTATCTTCTCTGGACTCATTAAACAATCATACATTGAAGAGCCCATACGGGACCGAACCCTTACTTCTTCCAATTCGCTAAACAAAGGAAGAGGGACTTACCAAAGGTGAGTCATATCGAGCATGTGTTACCCTCCTCGAGCTCGTTAAATTAAAAAGAGATACTCATCTATCTGGATGGGGAAAATATTGAAGGAAGCAAGCCAAGCAGTTTTTGAGAACACTAGCAGTAACTCTTACAGTCACCATTGAACACGACATTTTGTCTTTGCATGCATTTTAATCCGTTGAACCTCTGCACTGAGCCAATCCTCTAAGTTTCTTTTACTCCTTTGGGTCACCTGATGAAAGTCACAACATCCACTGCATCATCAAGTTTTGGTCCATGTCACGTTTTTGTTGTTGTACCTCAGTGTTCAAGGGAAGTATCTGCCTCGAGAGTCAGCCATCACAAATATCGTGTTTCAATACCCATGTCAGTCCATGTTCATTTGATCTACCAATTACATCTCTGTGTCTGTTTCATGTCGTTGATGGGGGATACATCAAGGCCCTCCTTCAACAAGTCTATTCCTGACGACTTTAGCACATTATCTAGGAACTAGACTTAGAAACCAATTAGTACCTTGGGACCTGCATGCCTCAATGGCAGGCCTCCTCGTGTCCGACAATGGGTTTACATTATTGACCCTTGATCGGGTGATTCCACGGATGTTCAACTTCATCTCATTCATTCACATTCGTCGGAATGCACTAGAGGACCTTGGGAATCATTGACATAAATGGTGATCTCCCTCGCACTTGTTAACGGTTTACCTTATCGACCGGTAATCAAGTGGTTTCTACCATGTTCGACATCAGGACATCTATTCACATGGTTAGATTTGTACTACATCAGGATCGGTAAGAAGACCTTGGGTTGAGTTATCACTCTTATATATACTTCGCCCAGGTTGTGAAGCAGTTCTTTTGAACTATGACGCATATACTGTAACATAGATCCACTTTGTATTGGTCGTGGCTATGTATTGTCGTCTCGTAGATCCCTATGTATTCTTCGTGGCTACGATCAGTTCAGGTCATATGAGTATAGATCCACATTGTATCTTCAGTGGCTATACCTTTTATCAATATAATTATGGATCCACAGTGTATTTTATGGCGTCCATACCTAAAAAGTCTTTATCACTCAAGCATAGGTATGCCTGCCTTGGGTTTGAAACATGTCATAATATTTGTTTGATGGTTGTGTGCAGCTTTTTCCAGCCTCTCTACGCCCATACCCTTTCTCGAAAAAGTCTACAAAGTACTTTAGTCATCATCGTCTTCTGACTTCGCACTTTGGGGGGCAATCTGTTACACATCAAAATCACTCATTGCAATGATGGATAGTGTCATCGTTACAAATATCGCAAGTGTCGCATATTGGTTGTAAGTGTCGCAAGTGTCACAAACATTATCTTGTCTATGTCGTCTCTCTAACGACATCGTAAAAACACTTAAGACACCTCAAAGACTAGTCTTGAAGAAGAGAAATCAATTGACGAGTACAAGCCTTTTGCCACTCAAAAGTCAAATTTGGAAGGGAGTGCTCCCCTACATATTGTCAAGGAGCGTTGATGCTCTGTACCCTCTTCTAGGGGAGAGTTCCAACACTCTGTGTGCCTTTTGGAGGAAGCCTTGGCCTTTTTTGGGCAAAATTTGGTTTGTTGGAGGAAATCAAGGAAGAATCCCCTCAATATCTTAAGGTGGTTGGATTCGAATCTGAGGTCGAGGCATGATCTTAGGGGAGATCCACAACTTAAGGAGAGGAATTCTCAACTTACCCCAAAGATCTCTCAAGTGGTTAGGCCTCTCCAAGCCTATATAAGGAAGCCTCCTCATGGTGAAAGCATAGAGGGAGATTGAGAATCACACCAAACTTATGATCCCATAAGTGGGATGCCATTGAAGCATAATCAGTGTAGATTACTTGAGCAAAGGGGTTGGACCAGGAGATCTAGAAGAAGTTGTTGCACCTTCATCAAAGGATTGTAAATACTCTTCGTTTGTTCTCATTAATACATATACATGCTTGGCCTGTTTCTTTCAAGTTTATGTTTGTTTCACATGAACTTGTCTTCAGTAGATAGATCTGTATTTGAGCTAATCTCAGTAGAATAGGAAGCCCATTGTATCTTTGTTTGTTCTACAGGACCTATGAAGGAGCTCGGGATTGGAGCTCAGCTTGGACTTTGCGAGGACAAATGTTGTTAACAAGGTACACATTGTTCTTCTTCCTTTTCATATATTATCTTAATTAGATATAAAAAGGATGTCAATGTCCACGTTAAGCACTTTTCTGTCTTGGCCTTACGAGTCTAGAGACCAAGAGGGAATCCGCTTATCCACAGGATGATTCACCTGCAACAAAGACAATAAGAATAGACACAAACAGAAGGAGCACAAATGTAGGTGTTATCACAGATACAAGGGCAGAGAAAGGAAGAATCCCTGTGAAGTGAGGTACAGGCTAAGTAACCAGCAAAGGCATTGTGACAGACCAAGCGGGATGGTGAGAATGAAGCGAATGCACAGGAAGAGGAATCCCCTTGGAAAGGAAGTTTTGAATAGTCCACAATGGGTGTTAAGAATGGAGCAGGCGACAAAATATGCGGAGGGCACCTTCCAAACTCTGGTTGCGCCGAAAGGAAAAGTGGCCATCACCCGCTGGCAAAAGGAAATCAAAGAAAAACGCAAAGGCAAAGCTTGGGATGGACTGGCACAGGAAGCATATTGGGTAACTGATACAAGGGCCACGCAGCCCAGGGAAACCCTCTACCATAAAACAGTGGAGATGGCGTGGCTAACTAAGATGATGATCGACAAAGTGAGTTCAGAAATGGAAGAATCCAGACGAGAGGATAACATGGATCACAAGAAAATGCTGGATGAAATATTGAGTCGCCTCAACAGTCTGGAAACTATTACCAAACTATTAGTTGAGGTCAAGAAGGATCAGAAATCCAAGATGGAGTGGTTGGCTGCTCAATTTCACCTCTATCTGAGCTATGTCCATCACATGGACATCACACCAGTCGACGGACATGGTGCGCCAACCCACATCAAGAAGACTCGCACGATCTCCCAGAAGGAAGATAGCAAGAGCCGAGCGGATGATGGGAAGAAACACATCATTGTCCTGGATGAGTGAATGGTTAGTCAAATGGTAAGTTCGACCACTAGCCTCTCGGACCTAGTGCGTTGTTTCGGCGTATGTTTTTTTATGTCTATGTTGTTTTTCCTTTTCAAACTGGGTATGGGGGGACTGGCCTGGTTTCCCCTGGTGGCAGACTAGTCCCACCCCTAGTATATATCAGTAAGCACAACTCGGGAACCCCTGGTTTGGTTTCCTACTAGGTAGGCCAGGAGGCCCCCTTTTTTGTATCATAATCTATTTTCTAGTAATACAACTTCTTACACTCACTTACAAAAAAAAAAAATTGAATGCACACAATCAAATAATATTATAGGATTGGAGATATATCATGCATATTTTAGTTTTTTTAATTAATTTTAAATTTTAAAATTCCAAAAAAAAGGAGTAAATCAAATATAACTTTATTTATAATGCTTTGATTAAATTTTGAATACTCATAATTTATTCAATTTTTATATATGTTTCTAGCAGGTTATATTGTAATAAATGCTTTGACTTTCAATTAGTTTATTTAATTTTTGTGTTTTCAATAAAGTTTTTACAATGTTATTTAAATATCTATGTTAAATCAATTTTTTGAAATATAAAAAATTGCTTTTCAAATTTTTTAAAATTGATTTTTTTGAATTTTGATTGGTGGATATGGTTGATTAGACAATTTTTATCTCATTTTATAACTATTTGTTAGATAATTAAAATTAATTTAAAAATCTAAAATTTCTAAAGTATTCTTTAGGTCCACATAATATTGGCGGTATTGTACTTTGTGTTATGTTTTAAATAATGTAATTGATGTGTGGCTAATTGATGTTGGTCTACCTGCAAGTCGGCACATCATAGGCGAAAGGCTTCCATTAGTAGAACTAATGTCGTAGTACCTCCTTACCGTCAAATTGCATAGATTGTTTGTGGAAGTCAGTCATTCTTAAATTCGATGAGGAACACAAGTTACACATCTATCTCATCTTCTAATTGCCTCAACACTCTGTCAACTAGCATACCACTTTACAGTTGCAATTGGCAATTTAACAACAAAGTATAATTTATTTTATCAAATTTTATATTGCTTTTATTTTTTTACACTCCGAGTAGTGATTGATATTTACTATGAATTGACCACTCAACACACACACACACACACACACACATATATATATATATAATGAATTGATCGCAAAACATATATATTTATATAAATAAAATATATTAAAAATATTCAATTCATCTTGGTGACTAGTCAGTAAAACAAATTCCCACAACCCTACAATGATTTTCCTCCTAAGCATGAATTCTTCCTATAGAAGCCCTATTATCTGTAGTAAGAGCCTCTTGTCTTTGAAATGCATGACGAATGCCTATAATATCACACAAAGGGAAACACCCTAGATGGTTATGATTTGCCATAATTTTTCCATAATTTTAAATGCATGGAATAACCATCGTTACTTTTATTTTATTTTTAGGCAATGCACAAATAATACATTATCATATGTTTCATAATTATTTTCACTTTTCACTTTGAATTAAGAGCCTCTTGTCTTTGAAATGCATGACGAATGTCTATAATATCACACAAAGGGAAACACCCTAGATGGTTATGATTTGCCATCATTTTTCCATCATTTTAAATGCATGGAATAACCATTGTTACTTTTATTTTATTTTTAGGCAATGCACAAATAATACATTATCATATGTTTCAAGTGTTTCATAATTATTTTCACTTTTCACTTTGAATTACATACAACTATTACATTAAAATATGTCTAAGAGGTAGGTATAAGCACCTTTGGTGCTAATTTCACTTGTTTTTTTTTACATTCCATCAAATATAAGCTTCATTAACATTTAGTTTACAAAACAATTTTGTATATTTTATTACTTTAATTTAATAAATGGGTGATCACCACGTGACCATACAAATTAGAGAAGGTTATTATTAAAAACTTTTTTTATTCGTTGTTTACTTTAACCCACTTATTCAAGAAGTAAAATTAAAACTGTGATAGTGTATCATAGTGATGATGATGATGATTAACGTCCATTGAGACTAATTGGTCTATTGGACCTTAAGAAGGTAAGAGATTACTTCAATTTATTTAAAATTGTATTTCTATGCTCAAAAGCATTGAGAGAAATGTTCCAAGATTACCATAGTTTTGATTACTTAGGAGGTTAGGAAGGTCGTTAATGTGGCAGATATGTTTAAATTGGGATCTAATATGGGTATAGGCAAGGCAATCTAAGAGGAAGTGTTTTTCATCTTCTACCCGCTTAGTGTCACAAAGGTGACATATTATCTCATCCCATGGTGTTTTGAGAGTTGTCCAACGCCCAGTTTCACTACTAGTTTAAATTTGTTTATCTAAATATTCAATTGGTCTTCATATTTTTAATTTAAAAAAAAATGAATTTATTATAACACTCTATAATTTTGTAAGAAAAATTATTTGTCGTGGTCTAATTGTTCTACGTTTTGCCCTTTTCAGAGGATATTTTTTATTTACTTTTGTTTGTAATCCAGCGAGAACTTGTTGGATCTGCATATTTGAGTGGCTAAGACTGTATAATCGAAGTGCCTTGGGGTTTTTCAACATGATGAATCCATTTATGAATTCAAAAATGCAATTTAAATAATAGAAAATTGTGATTTCGTCCAAATTTGTGTCGTTGGATTCCAGTGAAAAAGACCAAAACATAGAACAATTAGACAATGCCATATTCTTTTATTAAATTTGTTATTACTAATTCAAATTCAAAATTAAATAAATAAACCCCAGATGGGTGTCAGCAGAGACCAACTGTTAAAGGGAGAGAACGGGGCCTACCAGCGCTGCACCAACCACGTGACTGACGCATGCACCACCCCTCTTACCCTCTCGATGAATAAAGGTCGCTTTCATTTCTGCCAGCCCTCTATTAACTACAAGAGCATGCTATCCTCTTCTTCTTCATCTGAACATTGGAGAAGCATTTATTGAAGTCACCTCTGCACATGTGCGCATTTCCACTCTGGTTTTCATTTTATTATGTCGCTCCTCGGTTGGATCAACATGTTTCTTCCTTTCCTGCAGAGAAAACATCATGTTTGCAGTTCTCTTTGGCCACCACCTTCTACATCTTCCTGCTCTCTGCGCCTTCACTTCTTCTCTCTGCCTTAGTCATGCCTCGAATTCGTGGGAAGCCAAAGAGAGGCTATGTATGGCACCAAAATAGAGCTAGCATGGCCATCCAGCCTCTGCCTACCCCTACTCCATCGCACAACTCCTCACCTTCCTCCTCTGGCCAGTATTCACAGAGCTAGAGCGGTCTTCCACCTTTATCCTCGCCATGGGCTTGTCGCGTGGAGTGGCTTGATCTTCAAGGAAATTCCTTGGGCTTTGCTCCTGGACCAATCCCGAACTTGGCCTCCTCCTCACAACCAGCCTCGGTCCACCCAGTGAACTCACCCGAGCATTCTACTCCTGTGTCACCACCCTCTGACCCCCCGCAACCACCCTCAGTCCCGACTCCTCTGGAAGACACCTCGGCCCACTTGGAAGAACCACCGATCCAACAACACTCCTGCTTGGACTGTGCCTCATGTGAAAGATTTCGAGATGCAATGGCGATATAGCATGATTTGGTGTTTGTGGTCGCAAGGATGTGGACGACAAGTGCTTTCGTTTGGAACTTCTGGATAAGCGAGGGGAGAAAATTCTCCAAATTCTCTCCACTCTGCTTGGCCCTCGGCACTTCCAGAACATGCCTCCATTTCACCAACGACCTTAGCGGCGGTCATGGCTCCGGCTATCCAGGCGCCAACAACAGAAAACTTGGCAAAAAGTGACAGATAGAATGCATGAGCACCAACATATGCACATGTGTCAGACTGCATGGTTATTTTTGTCAATCCTTTACGTTTCTACAAGTGTCATTTTGGGTCGAATGCGGTGTTTAGAAAAATGTTTTGTTTTTTCTTGTCGAAAGTCAGTCTTAGATTTTCTAGAAGGCCAGACATGTCTGAACGAATTGGTTTCCCCAGGGGGTGATTCTTTTCCAGTTGTTTAAATACTGTTTTTTTCAGTTTTTAGAAATAGGTTGAATTGGTTTCCCTTAGGGGCAATTCAACACTCAGTTCTTTGACACTCATGACGCTACTGTAATTTTTTATCCTAAAAGGTAATATATAGACAATTGTTTACAAAAAAAAAAAAATTAATAAAAAAATAATATTTTAATTAATAATTTAAAATTAAAATTAAAATTATACAC
>ML786525.1:160685-175001 GCA_009831015.1 Picea engelmannii | reverse complement strand
TATATATATATAATTTATTAATTTTAGTTTTCTTAAATAAATTTTGAAAGTCTATCTTTTTATAGACTACAATATTTTAAATAATACCAGGGTAGATCCATCTTAAACTCGGATCTATCAAGCATCGATAGGGATCCAATTTCTTTTTTAATCATTTCATTCCATGTCTTACAGGGTGCTTGTAATTGTTTTTTTTTTAATTGAACCAAATTTATTTTTGTTATTGTTATTTTTCAAAAAATTGAGTTGACTTTATTTATTTTTAATGTAGCTTTATCTAACATAACGTTGAGGTGTCAACATCTCCCCCATACTAAGTTTTAGTGGCAATAATTTTCTTTTACTAACAATGATAAATTACTTTACATTAAAAAAAATGTTAGATAGTCTTAATATTAATATAATAAAAAAAAGGTACACGCATCACTCTCTGTGGCATGTCACCTAGAAAACCATGACCACATTAGTGTTAGAAATTCAATGTTTTCATCTTACAAAAATTTATAAAGTTTTCCAAGGTACCTAAAAATAGTAATATATGCCTTCCTATCCTACTAACATCAACAAAATAAACATAAAGCTAATGATTAAAGAGGCAATTGTCGCTCCTCCCCTATACCAAGATAAACAAAGGGTTTTAGACTAGAGACCCATGTTCCTCCTTTTGACGGAAGCGTTCATGGCTCTGCGCCTCTGGTTCCTCATCCAACATAATGGGTTTTGACAGAGTGCCTACATATGTTGGGAACTGATCATTGTCCTTCATGTGATTGCCTTAAAAGTCTACTCGGTTGCTGATCGTGATTTCAAAATTGAAGACCTCTTGTTGGTAGCCAATTCACATTTTTCCGCTGTCTCTTATGCTGCCTACACTAATGTTTTGCAAACATTAATTTTTCGTCGCAATTCTCAAATAAACGACACTTTTATTCTTTGCGCCTTTTGCACACTTACTTTCGTTTTGTTTTCACGACTGTAAGCGTGAAAACTTGGTCTTCCGAAGTCGCATTAGAATCAGTATTGAATTGCCGTTATCCTTCTTGTCGATATGCCTATTGCGCTTACCTTTTAATTATCATTATACAGTTGGCAAGACCTTTTGATCTGCACTCATTTGGCATTCTTTGATTGATCATGTAGTTTCGTTTCATGAGTGATTAAGTTTGTGATTCATTGGCGATTAGATTTATATGTTCTTTGATTTGATCTACTTGACCATTGGTTTCATAAAATATATAGGTGTTATAGTTAAACCCTTGATATATTTCATTTGATATGAAACCTAGTTCAAACGCATGTCTCATGGTTAAACACTTGATATTGGTTTCGATTCGTATGTTGGTTTTAAATCTATGGCATACTATTGCTTGCACGCATGGTTTATCCACTTACCAAAGGTTTCAATGGATTGATTGAAATGGCATAGTTAAAATACATGTGCGTTGTGATTTGTATAGTTGAAAGCGTCGGTGGTTGTACCTTGGCAATAACTATTATGCATGGCCATCGAATAGCTCCACCACCTTCACACGATGTCATTAATGCCTTCCCTTATCCATGTTTTACCTATGTTAGCTCGGGTAACCCTTCGTGCACTCTGCTCCTGTGTGTGCTATGATCCAAACCCTGGACTTACCGTGTTCTCAGCTCCATGGCACCGGTGGTGCGAATCGAGCCGAACGGTAGCCAAGATTTGTTGTTGTTCGACAATGCACGGAAAGACTTAGAGGATAGCGGTTGGCTCACCTTTGTACAACGATTCGAGGGTTTTAATCTATTTGTTGCACAACAATTCGCCCTGACTTTTGATGGCTGTAGAGCCAAGGTGGGTGATATTCAGTTGGAAATCAATGAAGAGTTCATTAGCTCTGCCACAGGGTTACCGTCCACGGGCCAGCGTTGGTTCAAAAATTCTAAAGTGGAAGAGGTGCCATGGCCACTACTGTTTGTCTCACGAAAGGTCACCTCTTGTGACAGAGGTATGCCGATTTCCATGCTTAAACCAAGGTGGCATGACCTTTTGATAGTAGTTAAACAATTCGTGACCTATGAGGGTCGATATGGACTCGTTTTTCTTTATCACCTTCGACTGTTAATGAATTTTATAGGGTATTCATTGAATATGCCTTTCTATTTCCAGCGTAGCCTATACAAAATGTCAAAAAGGTTTAAAAGAGAAAAGGTCGATAGTATCCTGTTCCACCATGGCCTAATCAGACTTATCATTGTTCATCACTTAAGTCTCCATGGTGATAGCTGGCGAGCTTTTATCGCTCGAAATGGTTTTGATGATACAGACCTTGTCCAGATTGACAAGCCTATGATTAATGAATCTAAGGTCGGGCCACCCGTGCCCTTCCATGTCCTAATGCCCTCTCCTAAACCCTCGGTCGACCCTGATATTGAATTACCCGACGTTATAACTGAGAAGGCTGAGGCTATAAAAAATCATGTGAGCAAAAAGGTTAGAGGTAACCCTACTGTTGATGGCAAAGGAAAAAAGAATGCTTGGCTTATCTCGAGAATGGCTAGGAATAAGCCTAAACCCAGTGCTGAGCAGAAGCCCATAGTCCTTAGTGAGGATTCAGACTCTGACATAGAATGCTTCCTAGCTAGTGAGTACCCTTACTCACAGGGTCTGTGCTCCGAGCCACCTTATGACTTCGTTTCGAATCTTCCCCCTTGCCTAAGGAACAATCCTAGTTACCCAGGGATCAAACTACCTAACGAAACCCTCGGCAATGTAACCAAACCATCACCTGTATTTTCAAAACCCGGACAGTCTTCATGTGACCAATGTTATCTGTGGTTGGAACGATACTATATAGACGTTCCCTTACTTCAATCGAAAGTCAAAGCGTTGGAAAACCAAGTTGCAGTGTTGACCAGCCAAAGGGACAAGCTTCGAGTTGTTGATAGGAAGCAGAGAACCACTGGTTCCATCGTATTTAGAAATGTTGAATCGGCTACAGCTGTTGTCAACTCCAAAATGTCATGATCAAGCCGTCTGCTCGTCATCCAGGTATGAATTCAGGTATCAATTTCGTTTTGTGAATTC
The DNA here is from genome assembly GCA_009831015.1 of Picea engelmannii. Classification (NCBI taxonomy): domain Eukaryota; kingdom Viridiplantae; phylum Streptophyta; class Pinopsida; order Pinales; family Pinaceae; genus Picea; species Picea engelmannii. The sequence continues at coordinate 171,943 of ML786525.1, read as the reverse complement.
CTTGGATTAATATAATGATGTGAGTTTGGTTTTCAAATAGCTCTGTCTATCATTTGAAATGGCTCTGTCATAATGTTGTTCATCCTGTACATTGTTTTCGCTTTGCTAAAATTAAATGAAGTTTTGATTTGGATACACGATTTGCTCATTCCCAGTTTAGCAATTGACAGGTTTTAATTGGATTTGATTCGATTGTTTGTTGATATGAGTTGACGAAATCGATGGTTTGCTTTCGATTGGATTTGTTTGCATCTAATCTGAATAGGAGGTTTTTCATACTAAATTAGAGCACGATCATGTTTGATTTGGTATGATTTCGTTATGGCTCTAATCTAGTTTGTATGTTGTGATTTTGGAACGACTTCGTGAGTTTGAATTGATATAATCTTCTAAATCGGGAATACAACTCTGATTGATTTCGATTTGGAAAGAACGACTATGTTTTTCATGAAAACAATATTCTCATTTAAGCCTGTGCAAATGATATCTACGCCCTAATCATGGAACGACTTTGGTTCACAACGACTATGTTAAATTTCAACTGTTCGATTAGTTCTTATCTTGATTGGATTGCTGTGTATCTTCAGTTAGTACGATGATTTTCATGAGTTGGATTTGTATCATAGATGTTGCTCTGCTTGGTTGTAATTTGCAAAACGAATTGGTCGACATTTGTTATCTCTGTCAAATCCGGTTATAATTCATTTTGAAATGAATGGTTTCGTTCAATGTCAATCGAGTTTGTTTGCCCCAAATAGCAATACCAAACAATTGAACTAATCCTACAGATCCTGTCGATTGATCTCATTATGATTTCGTTTGTGAACATTTACGCGCCAGTTTTGATTTAATTCGCTCATGGCATGGATCGTTTGTCATGTCAATACAGTTATGTCGATTTGAAAATGATCTTGTTTGGATTCGATCGTGTTTCCTGTTGATGAGACAGCATAACAATTGCCTATGATTTGTTTTAATTGTATCGATTTCAATTTGATATGAAACGATTTCATTACTGTTCGATATGATTCTGTTCACCCGATTATGTGGCAACAAACGAAACAGAGTATATGCATCTCTGTAGTCATTTGATTTTAGTTTTGTTTTGATCTTGAATTAGTATAACGACCTCAATTTGAATGATTCATTTGTCTTTGTAATAGCCATTAGATACTTGTTAATAATTGAATTTAATTCTTTAAAGATTTGAATTGATTTTAATGCTGATTGTGTCTGATTTAGACCAGCTACAGAATCGCAAGATTCTGTAGCTAGTCTATAGAATTAGATTTTTTATCATTTTATCAATGAAATATCCTTCTAACTTGTCCATTTTTAACCCTTTTCATGTACATTCGAATTGCATTGGGCATGCTGGACAGTCTAGGAGATATTTGTGTGTTTTAGTTTTATTTTAGGTTCCTAGTTTAGTCAGACTTGGGATATCATCCCAGATTTTATGTAAACAGTCTTGATAACTTCCACAAGGATGTTTTACCCTGTGGAAGGTCTTTAAATACTTATTATTTTGTGGAATAAGGGTCATCCTCACTTGTGGGAGAACCAGGCTATGGATTTCTAATACAAACTGAGACAAGAGTTGATGTTTTGCTACAGCTTTCGCTTTCATAATATCAATCTTTTGTTTCAATTTTATGCATGTCGTTTGCAGTCGATTATAGACTACTTTAGCTATCATAATCTATTGCAGAATGATATGATTTAATTAATGTGCTATCCATATCTGATCTCTTTCATTATTTAAAAGTACAACAATTACTTGTTTCAGTTAATGAATCACAGATTTCTCTTCTTCATTAATTGAATCATTTCGTATAGATCTTTGCATACAGGTTTATCTAACTGTGAAGACTTATAAATCATAAGGTTGTTGTAATTTTTATGTCTTGTTTGTCCTATAATCATACTTGAAGGGCACTGCAGCTTATCGTTTACGAGAAGCTCCTGGATAATTCGGTGCGGGTTTCCTCCCTCCGATCAGCTAAGACCATCATTACACACAGGACAAATCTGGAGCGTTTCTCCAGGTCAGTTTGTTATTTATTTGTTTGGTTAATTTGTTAGTATAATATTAGTAGTTTAGTTAGATATATGTTTAGTTAGATTTGTAGTTAGAATTAGTATATTAGTTGTTTAGTTTAGTTAGTTTTTGTTTTATTTCTTGTTCTTAAAATTATAAAATCAACAAAAAATATCTCTTTCTGTCTTAGGGCAGAATACAAATGAGTTTTTCAGGTTTTCTTTCAAATCTGTAAATTGTAGATATTGTACATTTTGTGAATAAGTTTTATTTCAGTTAGTAGTTAGATATTTAATTAGTTAGAGTTAGTATAGTATTAGATAGTAGATTGTATATATATAGAATAGTTAGATTAGTTAATTAGTTTGTTTTATTTCTTTTTAGTTAGATTAGTTTAGTTTGTTTTAATAGTTATTTTTAGTTAGATTAGTTAGTTTAGAGTAGTTTTCTTTTTGTTTTCTTAGGACCTTTAGATCGGCTAACGGAGCCACTAAACCCGTCAGGGTGGTTCATCCCAAACGGCTTGGGTTATTAGACAACCCCAGACCGGTTCCACTCTTCCAGTTGACGAACGGTCAATTTCGCCCGTCAACACCTCTCTATAGAGTGCATCAAATTTCTAATCCATCATGTTCAACTTATGCAAGATAGCCAGTTGTTGATTGCCTTTCTCTTCAACAACTTGTGCAATGAATTCTTTGTTCATCCAATATAGTTCAACGAGTTTAAAGATTTGAATATCTTTGGTCCTAGAATAGTTTGAGTCTGGAAACCACTATTTGAATTATGCTTCCAATTGCACCTTGATAAGTTGTTCTCTCTTCCTTTTGATGGCTTTCTCCATGCTAGCCATCCCAATTTTGGTTTCCTCATAGATTTGAATTTGAAAGCATGAGGTCAACTTTATTGCATCCAACTAAGCTTTGGTCAAACATTGAGGAGCATGAAAGGGAGGGGGTAAATTGACAGTGAGAAGAGTGTGTTTACTGACACTCCTTTTGTTTCATGCAGGAGTGGCCCCTCTACTTGCAGATTTCATTGAGGAATGTTAACTTTAAATAGAGAAGAAAAAGAAGTAAAAAGGGGATATAATACCTTGGAAGGTATATAAATGAAGGAAAATATAGAACAATAGGCCTGGATAGATGCCTCTGAAGGGAGAGAGTTGATGAGTGATGTGGGCCCTCTTCCTGAATAATGATCAATCCCTTGAGAGTTTGGAGATGGTTCTGCCTCATGAGTTTGTCCAATTATTAGGCCCCACCATGTAGGAACTGAACCTATGAAAGAGAAGACCATAGGTGCAACGTACCCAGCCCCAAGTTGGGTCACACCATTGCTAACGAACCAAAATAAAATTTGTGATACCAATTCTAAATGTGGAAATAACACACAACATGACATCCAAACTCATGCAATTGTCTATGCTACTTAAAAACGTAAATGAAATTACTTATATGCACACAACAATAACTAAACAACATACACCAACATTCAACCACATAAATGGAGATTTGAATGCATCATTTTTCTGACAACAAGCAACAATAACCAAGATAACTCAGAGTAAAACACACATCAACTATCTCAGCATTTAACATGAATAAACACATCAATTAAGAACACTTATCTAATGAAATATGCAACCCCCTATAGAGGACGGATGTTCCTCCCAACTGTAGAATCGTTATTCCAGTTCTCGATAGCAAGTCACCCCCAAGCTGAGGCTATGAATCCACAAGAGACGATGGTCCCTGAGGCTAGCTAATGCCCCCCTTTCAATAGTCAATTTCCCACAACTAATTCCAATCCACCATCTCTCTTCCCCGCAACCTACACAACCCAAGGGATGAGATCCCCCTTCACTACTCATAGCCCCTCAGGGCTTCCCACTCACCTCCTGGGCTTCCAAAACATGTTGGACATGAAATCTCTTTGTTGGGTCCTCTTAAATTCTACATCTGCAACAAGAATTCACCCAACAACAAAACACTTGCTTCTCTTGACAAATTTTGAACAAAATATTGCTCACATACCCACAACCTCTTTTTCCACAAATTTATAGCTCCAAATAGCTACCATACAAGCCCATTATGGTTGTCTTCCAGCTTCAACACTCAGAACTCTGTTGTTGTCCAAAAATCTCCATGTAAAAAGTTGCTCTACATGCAAAAACATGAATGTCTGATTATACCCCTCCACCCATACAAATTTCCTCTCTTCCTCTTGCTTGCTTGACTTACACTCTTCCCCAAATTGATTGTACTCAACCCCCATGCTCTCAATAACTATGGGATGTGACTTCTCACACCCACTATCTTACATCAATTCAATGATTGGGCTCTAGAACACTCAATAGATAATAGAAGGTTCAAAGTAAGGATAATTTATAAAGAAATGGTTTGGGTTTAATAAACATGGGTAAACTCTCCCACTGGACCCCTTCCCTCTCTTGTGGAAACTAAGCCCCCAAATATCCGTTTGTGTCCATCTGCAACTGGTGATATATTTTATTTATTATATTCAATTTACATCATTTAAATATTGCATCGCTTGGCCCTCGGTCATACATTACATCTACAATAAACATTGCTAGTTTGGGGTTTGAAAACGGGGATGTTACAAGAGGGAGACAACCCCAGAAGATACAAACCCAATGACCACATAAAACTCAATTCTCAGGACCTCAAGGAACTTATGGATGGTGGTGACTAGATACAACACCAAACATAATGAATGAGATGCAGACCAAGGGGAAATGAAGGAACTAGGCACTAGGTTAAGGAGGTTGCTAGGTTAACTCCACCGAATCCACCCCTATCTACCAAAAATAAAAAATCCCTTACATACCAATCCTCATTCAAAATCACAAACCAGAACAACACAAATATCAAATACAGGAGGAAATAGAGGGAGATAGTAACCATGGGTTGTTATCCACAACCAATTGCCAAATTCAAGCTTGAATCCCTCATTCCCAAAGCTAGTTGATTTTGTTGCCTCCTCCACAGGGTTTGGCTACAAAAATTTGAAGTTGGGTATAAGCCAATCGACCCCTACTTGTTCAATGATTACAAACCAATCCATCATTCCGAAAACATCATATTTGCAACCACCTTCTAAATGACACAAATTAACCATAAAACTTGTGGTACCTAGCCTGTATCATCCACACATCCCATTACCTCCCATTGACCATGGCCCAACAACGTGGTAGCAGTTCCAATCTCTCATGTCAGTGTGCCATACCAGAGATAAATTAATGTACATAAATAAAAATAGCGGTCAATGATAATTATCCTCAATGTGAATAATGTGAATTACCCACTAAGTTATGATATGGTAAGTTTTGCACCTTCGCTAAGAAAGGAAAAAAACAACTTGAAACATTTGGTTGGTGGGACTTCTAAATAGTTTTAAATTAAGTAGAATGGTTGCGTCCCCATTCTTGGATATGCACCAGAGATGCTCCATCTTACTAAAGGTTGGATGGGTTTCATTTTCCAGTTTCTGGAGGATGCCTCTCTACTACTGAACATATTTTGGATGTTGGGAAGAAGCAGTTTAATGTTAAAGTGTTGGAGAGTGGCCTTTGACCCAATAACTGAACATTTCCAGCACAGGCATCTCTGGGTCCTCCTGCATGAATTTCCTATTCACTTTTGGACCGAGGGTGCTTTGAAGGCTATAGGAAATGCTTTGGGGAGGTTCATCTCTTTGGACAACTCTTCCCTACAAAACTCATCGAGGAAACTGGGAAGAATACTAGTGGAAATAGATATTCATGAGGACCTCCCAAAAATACTGGATATTGAATGGCGTGGGTGCCACATCAAACAGAGATTAGACTACCAAGGTATCCCCTTCAGGTGCAACATTTGTCATTGTACTAGCCATCTCCAGAAGGACTACAGAGGTAATTTTGGAGAGGAAAAATATGAAGATACCTTGTTACAGGAAGACCCTCAGATTATATGATGGAAGTGGACTCATTGGGTGAGTTTCCTTTACACTACTCTAATGTGACTAGACCTCCTTCAGAGTCCTTGAACTCCTTGTTGGGTAAGTTAAGACATTTCTTCCCTACTCTCTATTCTTCATTATCCTTGTCTGAAAAGGAAGCTTTGAATAGCTCAAGGTGGTTGTCTCGTACTACCTCGGTTACCAAAGGGACTACTGTGGGGGCCTCCGAAAACTCTAGTGCTTTTAGGACGCCTTTGGCACATATATCTGATTTGGACAGGCCTGTCAATCTCACTATTGCTCCTATTATTGACTCCTTTACTGCTTTTATCCCCTCCAACCCTCCTCATTATGTCCAGCTACCTGATCTTGTGAGTAGGCCGAGGGACCCTGCACCTTCTCACTCCCTTCCTCCTACTAATTTTTTGGAGCCCCTCTTAGAACCTGGCGATAGAGAGCCCGAGGAGGATGAGAACGCTCTATGTTCAGTTCTCGACTCACTTATCCCCTTTATTAGAGATAACAAAGAAGCATCAAAGCTTCCTATTTTTCTGGGGAAGACACTTACTTCTGAAGGATATTCAAAGGCTTCTAGCTCAAAGACCATTTTGACAAAGGGAGGGAAAGATTTTGCTTGGTCGAGGGGTATAGGACTTGAACTATCCCCTCTAAAAACACAAAGTGGCTGGAAAAAACTGTCACAAGTTGCTGAAAAGATTCTAGAGATTGACTCCTCCACCATTGATAATGGGCATCTTAGAGCAATGAAAGCCCTAGCGAGGTCAAAGTAATGTTATTGCTCTCACTGAATGTTAGAGGGATTGGAGGCACCCTCAAAGTTGCTTCCTTCCAGCACCTGGTGGATCACACCCGGCCTGAGATTATTTTTCTTCAAGAAACCTTGGTCTCGGCTCAGAAAGCAAGGGACTTTTTGCATATTTTTCGACCATCCTGGGTTGTGTGTTCTGTCAACTCCGTGGGTAATTCTGGGGGACTGCTAGTTTCTTGGGATCCAAACTATTTTGAGTTGATTCCTTATCTTACGGTCGGTGGCATTCTTGTTACTAGTATAAGCTTACTTCATAATCAGGATTTGTCTTTACTTAATGTCTATGGCCCTTGCTCGGCTAGGAAAACGTTTTGGAACACACTGGAAAACAACAACATTCTCTCCATAAAAAACTTGATATTGGTAGGGGACTTAAACCTCATCCTTTCATCTGTTGAGGCGTGGGGGGGAACCCGTGTTAGAATTGATGAATATTACAGAGAACTGTTCTTTTAAAAAAATCTGGTTGATATTAAACCATGGAAACGGGTACCTACCTGGAGGAATGGCCGCAGTGGATAGGAATCAGTTTCAAGGCGTCTTGACAGGGTTTTGGTTGCAGGGGATCTTATAAATGATATCGATTTGTACAGGTCCTGGGTCGAATTTCCGTTCTTTTCAGACCACGCACCAATATTTTTGCAGCTAGAACTACAACCGGACATTAAACTTTATCCCTTCAAGTTCAATGCCCACTGGCTAGAAGATTCGGATTTAAAAAAAAATGTTATTAAGGTGTGGCATGATCCACTCTTTCTTACTGAAGAGAACCCCCAAAGACGGTTGATTTGGAAACTTCAGGAATTAAAAAGGCTTACCAAACGTTGGCATACAGAGAAGATGAAATTTAACAAAGCAAAGATGATTGAGTTAGAAGGAGATATAAAAGAGTTCATAAATCTTCCGGCAGGATACCCAACTAATCAAGTAGCAGAATCATCGCTCAGGCAGTTGGAATCAGATAGAAATAGCATTTTAAGACAAGAGGAAGATTAGTGGTGACTTCGAAGCAGAGCTTTATGACTGGCTAGTGGAGACAAAAACACTTCCTTTGTTCATAAATACCCAATCACAACAGGGTCAGAAAGCATATTTGGGAGATCAAAGGAGACAATGGCGAACCTGTCAATAATTCTGATGCAGTTAAAACAACAACAGTCCACCATTTTAAATCTTTTTACAAAGCATCGACTTGCACAAACGTAGAGGATCAATGTAAACTGATTGATCATTACCCTGAAATGTTTGAAGATGCAGAGGCAAAGTTACTTTACAGGCCGACTACTATGGAGGAGCTAAAATCAGTTCTATTTCACTTCAAAAAGGAAAAGAACCCGGGCCCAGACGGATGGAAATCTGAGTTCTTCATTTATTTTTTTGATCTAGTTGGGCAGGATCTCTTAGCGATGGTGGAAGATACGAGAAGATTAGGCTCGATCTTGAGAGGCCTAAATTCCACCTTTTCGACATTGATTCATAAGGCGAACAAACCATCATCCTTTTGATGATTTTCGCCCCATTTCACTGTGCAACTTATGCTACAAGTTTATATCAAAAATATTAACCAACCGCATCAAACCAGTGCTTTCCAGATCAATCTCCAGTGAACAGATGGGGTTTCTAAAAGGTAGGCGTATCCAAGATGTTATTGGCACAACTCACTAAAGTCTTCACAGTATCAAGAATTTTTTTTGAAAGCTCTCATTCTCAAGTTGGACTTAAGGAAAGCCTTTGATTGTGTTGACTGGGATTTTCTTAGATTGATCCTTCTAAAAATAGGATTGGAGATCCACATGACTAATTGGATAACGTTTTGTGTTACAACCTCTTCATTTGTTGTTCTCATCAATGGGGAGGCTACCGATTTTTTTCAGAAGTGGCAGGGGTGTTCGACGGGGATGTCCATTATCCCCCCTACTTTTCATCCTCGTAATGGAAGGTCTCGACAGATTATTAAAACACAGCTTGGAGGAAGGGCTTATTATAGGAATCAGAATCTCCAGAGTGACAAAAATCCTTCACCTCTTGTTTGTAGACGATGTCCTCATTTTGTCCAAGGCAAATCTGATGGAATGGAGGGTGATAGACAATATTATAAAAAAAAATTGCAAAGCCTTGGGGCTCTTGGTCGATACAAAAAAATCTATTGTTCACTTTGAAGGTGTCTCAGAAGCATAATTGAACCCTTATAAAACACTCTTGCCTTACAATTTTAGCGCTCTCTCTCTCTCGGGTTTCGCTATCTAGGTTATTTCCTTAAGACTGGAATCCATCACTCAGCTGACTGGGATTGGATGATAGATAAATTCACAAACAAAATTAAGGCATGGTACAACAGGTATCTTTCTCTTGGAGGGAGATATATTATGGTTAAAATTGTTTTGGAAGCACAAACAGTTTACTGGATGAAATTGGAAGCATTACCTCGTTCAATCTTAAATAAACTCAGATCTTTGATGTTCCAGTTTCTTTGGAAGTGTCAGTCAGATACTCATCGATTGCACCTCTGTCACTGGGAGGTCCTCTCCAGGCCCAAAAAAAATGGTGGTGGGGTCTGCGTAATCTCTTCCATTTCAATTTAGCACTGAACTCCATTACCCTGTGGAGAGTCTTGACTCATCCTAGTATTTGGCAGCAGATTATTCGGGATGAGTATTTACACAACGCCTCACTGATTAATTGGATCAAAAGACCCTCTCATCTTAGCAATTCTGCCTCGAAGATCTGGCCGTGCCTCACCCGCACGCTCCCCTCCATCATTCATTGGCTCAGTTGGTGTCCTGGAACTGGTCAACAAATCATTGTAGGACGCGACATGATTCTTGGCATTGGAGATGCCTCCTTTCTTTCTGAAGATCTTCTAATCCGACTTAAACAGAAACAGATCACTACTCTTGCTCATGCTTCTCTGCAGAGAGATCCTCATACCCTTGCTGAGATTTGGTGAAGCAGCACGGAGCTGGAACTTTTGGGTGATCTTGGTAAAGAATGGGAATTCTTCACACAGGCACTGAGTGAGGCGGGGATTACTTTCCAGGATGATACCAAGGATGTTTTGATCTGGACCGGAGGACACACATATGGCAGATTGACTGTAAAAAACTTCTATAACTCCATTCAAATTGGATCGGTTGGCGGGTCAAAGTCTGGAAATGGAAATTACAACTAAAAATCATTCTATTCTTTTGGTTGGCATCAGAAAACAAGATACTCTCGTGGGACGTCCTGCAGAAAAAAGGATGGAGTGGACCGGGCTTTTGCATTTTATGCAGAGAATCCAAGGAGGATATTAATCACTTGTTCATACACTGCAAATTCATCAAGTCGGTTTGGGTGATTTGCTCCCATTTCCTTAATTCTTCTTGTTCCTGGAGCGACAACACCATCAATGAATGCATGATTCGTGGCTATTATGCAAGGCGGCAAAAAAAAAACTACCAATTTTACTGAGCTGGTTTACATGGAACGAACGCAACAAGGCACTATTCGAAGGGAAATCTCCCTCAGGATGGGTTGTGGCGTACAGGGCACTTGGCGCACTTACAAAATTTTCCACAGTAAAAATTTCACAGGTTTTGAGAGTGAGTCCAGTTATTTGTTTAAATGGATATTCACTGGCCTTCTTTAACGGGTCTTCTACTGCAGGGGGTTCTTTAAAATTGATAGAAGGTCCAATTATTAAATGGTTATTTAACTGTGGCGAAGGTTCAAACACCAAAGCATAATTAGTGAGCGCATGGGCTTCTCTCACCATTGCAAGGATCCTGGAAATTCAGCTTGTTCAGATTTTGGGAGACTTAAATTTTTTTATTGAGTGGCTGAATCATGAAGGCAATCTTCAAGCAACCAATATCGAAGGTTGGAAAAACAGAATTCGGGTATTGACATCAACTTTCCAAGGTATTAGCTTCCAACACATCTTCAGAGAATTCAATGAAGAAGTTGATTTATTATCTACACAGGCTTTAACATCGACTAGAGGAAGACTCACATACTACTAGTGGGATGGAGAGAGGGCCGACCCTACTCATCATATACAAATTTTCTAAATTTCCTTCTCCCTTTCTGTTTCTAGAGAGTCTTGTGCCTTTGTTTTTTTAGGGGCAGCCCTATTCTTTGGTGATCTTTTTCAAATTCTCAGCAAGATCTGAGTCTTATTTCGAATCTTAGGAGAGTCTAGCTGAGTTCTTTTTGTTCTGTTTTGATAGGAGATATATTCTCTGGTTGTTCCAGTTTTCATTTTGTTTACTTTGGAGATATTTTTAATATAATGTGATAATTTTCTCGGAAAAAAAAGTAAAATGGTTGCGTTAAACTAATTCAATGGAACGTTCCTAACAATTTGACCACAAATTCAAACCTCACGCCGCCACCAGAACTACACCGACGCCAGGTGACAGTGCGCCGATCAATTCGAAATCGAGT
>ML786525.1:97561-144355 GCA_009831015.1 Picea engelmannii | reverse complement strand
AAACCCTAATTCCTTAACCGAAAATAGAAAACCATCGGCAAAAGACCATGTGCCGAAAAACCACCTAATATCATGTGGTCCCGGAAATATGTCGTCCCGGTAATATGTCGTCCCGGAAATATGTCAGCCCGACGGAAATATGTCGGCCCAAAAAAAAAAAAATCGGGGGTGCTGCCCCCGAACCCTTGCACCCCCCCCCCCTCTAACCCCCCTGCGCGCCCGGCGCAGGCGCTCAGACACTCCGTCTCGTGCAAAGAATATAACACATACCCAACACCCATAAGTGAGATGCCATTGAAGCATAATCAGTGTAGATTACTTGAGCAAAGGGGTTGGACAAGGAGATCTGGAAGAAGTTGTTGCACCTTCATCAAAGGATTGTAAATACTCTTCGTTTGTTCTCATTAATACATATACATGCTTGGCCTATTTCTTTCAAGTTTATGTTTGTTTCACATGAACTTGTCTTCAGTAGATAGATCTGTATTTGAGCTAATCTCAGTAGAATAGGAAGCCCATTGTATATTTGTTTGTTCTACAGGGCCTATGAAGGAGCTCAGGATTGGAGCTCAGCTTGGACTTTGCGAGGACAAATTTCATTAACAAGGTACACATCGTTCTTCTTCCTCTTCGTATATTAGCTTAATTAGATATAAAAAGGATGTCAATGTCCACGTTAAGCAATTTTCTGTCTTGGCCTTAGGAGTCTAGAGACCAAGAGGGAATCCGCTTATCCGCATGAGGATTCACCTGTAACAAAGACAAAGGGAATAGACGCAAACAAAAGGAGCACAAATGTAGGTGCTATCACAGATACAAGGGCAGAGAAAGGAAGAATCCCTGTGAAGTGAGGTACAAGCTGAGTAACCAGCAAAGGCACTGTGACAGACCAAGCGGGATGGTGAGAATGAAGCGAATGCATAGGAAGAGGAATCCCCTTGGAAAGGAAGTTTTGAATAGTCCACGACGGGTGTCAAGAATGGAGCAGGCAGCAAAAGATGTGGAGGGCACCTTCCAAATTCTAGTTGCGCCGAAAGGAAAAGCGGCCATCACCCGCTGGGAAAAGGAAATCAAAGAAAAACGCAAAGGCAAAGCTTGGGATGCACTGGAACAGGAAGCATATTGGGTAACTGATACAGGGGCCACGCAGCCCAGGGAAACCCTATACCATAAAAAAGTGGAGATGGCGTGGCTAACTAAGATGATGATCGACAAAGTGAGTTCAAAAATGGAAGAATCCAAACGGGAGGATAACATGGATCACAAGAAAATGATGGATGAAATCTTGAGTCACCTCAACAGTCTGGAAACTATTACCAAACTGTTAGTTGAGGTCAAGAAGGATCAGAAATCCAAGATGGAGCGGTTGGCTGCTCAATTTCACCTCTATCTGAGCTATGTCCATCACATGGACATCACACCAGTCGACAGACATGGTGCGCCAACCCACATCAAGAAGACTCGCACGATCTCCCAGAAGGAGGATAACAAGAGCCAAGCGGATGACGGGAAGAAACACATCATTGTCCTGGACGAGTGAATGGTTAGTCGAATGGTAAGTTCGGCCACTAGCCTCTCGGACCTAGTGCATTGTCTCTGCGTATGTTTTTTATGTCTATGTTGTTTTTCCTTTTCAAACTAGGTATGGGGGGACTGGCCTGGTTTCCCCGGGTGGCAGACTAGTCCCACCCCTCGTATATATCAGTGAGCGCAACTCGGGAACCCCTGGTCTGCTTTCCTACTAAGCAGGCCAGGAGGCCCCCCTTTTTTGTATCATAATCTATTTTGTAGTAATACAACTTCTTACACTTACCTACAAAAAAAAAAAAGTTTTGAATGCACACAATCAAATAATATTATGGAATTGGAGATGTATCATGCATATTTTAGTTTTTTTAATTAATTTTAAATTTTAAAATTCCAAAAAAAAAAGGAGTAAATCAAATATAACTTTATTTATAATGCTTTGATTAAACTTTGAATACTCATAATTTATTCAATTTTTATATATGTTTCTAGCAGGTTATATTATATTGTAATAAATCCTTTGACTTTCAATTAGTTTATTTAATTTTCGTGTTCTCAATAAAGTTTCTACAATGTTATTTAAATATCTATATTAAATCAATTTTTTGAAATATCAAAAATTGATTTTTTTTTTAATTTTGATTGGTGGATATGGTTGATTAGACAATTTTTATCTCATTTGATAACTATTTGTTAGATAATTAAAATTAATTTTAAAATCTAAAATTTTTAAAGTATTCTTTAGGTCCACATAATATTGGCGGTATTGTACTTTGTGTTATGTTTTAAATAATGTAATTAATGTTTGGCTAATTGATGTTGGTCTTCCTGCAAGTCGGCGCATCATAGGCGAAAGGCTTCCATCAGTAGAACTAATGTCGTAGTACACCTCCTTACCGTCAAATTGCATAGATTGTTTGTGGAAGTCAATCATTCTTAAATTCGATGAGGAACACAAGTTACACATCTATCTCATCTTCTAATTGCCTCAACACTCTGTCAACTAGCATACCACTTTACAGTTGCAATTGGCAATTTAACAACAAAGTATAATTTAGTTTATCAAATTTTATATTGCTTTTATTTTTTGACACTCCGAGTAATGATTGATATTTACTATGAATTGACCACTCAACACACACACACATATATAATGAATTGATCTCTAAACATATATATTTATATAAATAAAATATATTAAAAATATTCAATTCATCTTGGTGACTAGTCAGTAAAACAAATTCCCACAACCCTTCAATGATTTTCTTCCTAAGCATGAATTCTTCCTATAGAAGCCCTATTATCTGTAGTAAGAGCCACTTGTCTTTGAAATGCATGATGAATGCCTATAATATCACACAAAGGGAAACACCCTAGATGGTTATGATTTGCCATAATTTTTCCATAATTTTAAATGCATGGAATAACCATCGTTACTTTTATTTTATTTTTAGGCAATGCACAAATAATACATTATCATATGTTTCAAGTGTTTCATAATTATTTTCACTTTTCACTTTGAATTAAGAGCCTCTTGTCTTTGAAATGCATGACGAATGTCTATAATATCACACAAAGGGAAACACCCTAGATGGTTATGATTTGCCATAATTTTTCCATCATTTTAAATGCATGGAATAACCATTGTTACTTTTATTTTATTTTTAGGCAATGCACAAATAATACATTATCATATGTTTCAAGTGTTTTATAATTATTTTCACTTTTCACTTTGAATTGCATACACACTATTACATTAAAATATATCTAAGAGGTGGGTATAAGCACCTTTGGTGCTAATTTTATTTGTTTTTTTTTACATTCCATCAAATATAAGCTTCATTAACATTTAGTTTACAAAATAATTTTGTATATTTTATTACTTTAATTTAATAAATGGGTGATCACCACGTGACCATACAAATTAGAGAAGGTTATTATTAAAAACTTTGTTTATTCGTTGTTTACTTTAACCCACTTATTCAAGAAGTAAAATAAAAACTTTGATAGTGTATCATAGTGATGATGATGATGATTAACGTCCATTGAAACTAATTGGTCTATTGGACCTTAAGAAGGTAAGAGATTACTTCAATTTATTTAAAATTGTATTTCTATGCTCAAAAAGCATTGAGAGAAATGTTCCAAGATTACCATAGTTTTGATTACTTAGGAGGTTAGGAAGGTCGGTAATGTGGCAAATATGTTTAAATTGGGATCTAATATGGGTATAGGCAAGGCAATCTAAGAGGAAGTGTTTTTCATCTTCTACCTGCTTAGTGTCACAAAGGTGACATATTATCTCATCCCATGGTGTTTTGAGAGTTGTCCAACACCCAGTTTCACTACTAGTTTAAATTTGTTTATCTAAATATTCAATTGGTCTTCATATTTTTAATTTAAAAAAAAAATTGAATTTATTATAACGCTCTATAATTTTGTACGAAAATTTATTTGTCCTGGTCTAATTGTTCTACGTTTTGCCCTTTTCAGAGGATATTTTTTATTTATTTTTGCCCGTAATCCAGCGAGAACTTGTTGGATCTGCATATTTGAGTGGCTAAGACTGTATAATCGAAGTGCCCTAGGGTTTTTCAACATGATGAATCCATTTATGCATTCAAAAATGCAATTTAAATAATAGAAAATTGTGATTTCGTCCAAATTTGTGTCGTTGGATTTCGGTGAAAAAGACCAAAACACAGAACAATTAGACAATGCCATATTCTTTTATTAAATTTGTTATTACTAATTCAAATTTAAAATTAAATAAATAAACCCCAGATGGGTGTCAGCAGAGACCAAGTGTTAAAGGGAGAGGGTGGGGCCTACCAACGCTGCACCAACCACGTGACCGACGCATGCACCACCCCTCTTACCCTCTCGATGAATATAGGTCGCTTTCATTTCTGCCAACCCTCTATTAACTGCTTGAGCGCGCCATCCTCTGCTTCTTCATCTGAACATTGGAGAAGCATTTATTGAAGTCACCTCTGCGCATGTGCGCATTTCCACTCTGGTTTTCATTTTATTATGTCGCTCCTCGGTTGGATCAACATGTTTCTTCCTTTCCTGCAGAGCAAACATCATGTTTGTAGTTCTCTTTGGCCACCACCTTCTACATCTGCCTACTCTCCGCGCCTTCACTTCTTCTCTCTGCCTCAGTCATGCCTTGACTTCGTGGGAAGCCAAAGAGAGGCTATGTCTGGCACCAAAATAGAGCTAGCATGGCCATCCAACCTCTGCCTACCCCTGCTCCGTCACACATCTCCTCGCCTTCCTCCTCTGGCCAGTATTCACAGAGCTAGAGCGGTCTTCCACCTTTATTCTTGCCATGGGCTTGTCGCATGGAGTGGCTTGATCTTCAGGGAAATTCCTTGGGCTTTGCTCCTGGAACAATCCTGAACTTGGCCTCCTCCTCACAACCAGCCTCGGTCCACCCAGTGAACTCACTCGAGCATTCTACTCCTGTGCCACTACCCTCTGACCCCCCCCGCAACCACCCTCGGTCCCGACTCCTCTGGAAGACACCTCAACCCACTTGGAAGAACCACCGATCCAGCAACACTCCTGCTTGGAATGTGCCTCATGTGAAAGATTTCGAGATGCAATGGCGATATAGCATGATTTGGTGTTTGCGGTTCGCAAGGATGTGAACGACAAGCGCTTTCGTTTGGAACTTTTGGATAAGCGAGGGGAGAAAATTCTCCAAATGCTCTCCACTCTGCTCGGCCCTCGGCACTCCTAGAACATGCCTCCATTTCACCAACGACCTTAGCCGCGGTCATGGCTCCGGCTATCCAGGCGTCAGAAGCAAAAAAATTTGCAAAAAGTGACAGATAGAATGCATGAGCACCGACATATGCACATGTGTCTGACTGCATGGTTATTTCTGTCAATCCTTTACGTTTCTACAAGTGTCATTTTGGGCCGAATGCGGTGTCTAGAACAATGTTTTTTTTTTCTTGTCGAAAGTCAGTCTTAGATTTTCTAGAAGGCCAGACATGTCTGAACGAATCGGTTTCCCCAGGGGGCGATTATGTTCCAGTTGTTTAAATACTGTTTTTTTGAGTTTTTAGAAATAGGCTGAATTGGTTTCCCTTGGGGGAAATTCAACACTCAGTTCTTTGACACTCATGGCGCTACTGTAATTTTTGATCTTGAAAGGTAATATATAGACAATTGTTTACAAAAAAAATAAATTAATAAATAAATAATATTTTAATTAATAATTTAAAATTAAAATTAAAATTATACACACACACAGATATATATATATATATATTAATTTTAGTTTTCTTAAATAAATTTTGAAAGTCTATCTTTTTATAGACTACAATATTTTAAATAATACCAGGGTAGATCCATCTTAAACTCGGATCTATCAAGCATCAATAGGGATCCAATTTCTTTTTTAATCATTTCATTCCATGTCTTACAGGGTGCTTGTAATTGTTTTTTTTTAATTGAACCAACTTTATTTTTGTTATTGTTATTTTTCAAAAAATTGAGTTGACTTTATTTATTTTTAATGTAGCCTTATCTAACATAACGTTGAGGTGTCAACATCCCCCCCATACTAGGTTTTAGTGGCAATAATTTTCTTTTACTAACAATGATAAATTACTTTACATTAAAAAAAATGTTAGATAGTCTTAATATTAATATAATAAAAAAAAGGTACACGCATCACTCTCTGTGGCATGTCACCTAGAAAACCATGACCACATTAGTGTTAGAAATTCAATGTTTTCATCTTACAAAAATTTATAAAGTTTTCCAAGGTACCTAAAAATAGTAATATATGCCTTCCTATCCTACTAACATCAACAAAATAAACATAAAGCTAATCATTAAAGAAGCAATTGTCACTCCTCCCCTATACCAAGATAAACAAAGGGTTTTAGACTAGAGACCCATGTTCCTCCTTTTGACGTAAGCGTTCGTGGCTTTGCGCCTCTGGTTCCTCATCCAACATAATGGGTTTTGACAGAGTGCCTACATATGCTGGGAACTGGTCATTGTCCTTCATGTGATTGCCTTAAAAGTCTGCTCGGTTGTTGATCGTGATTTCAAAATTGAAGACCTCTCTATAGAGTGCATCAAATTTCTAATCCATCATGTTCAACTTATGCAAGATAGCTAGTTGTTGATTGCCTTTCTCTTCAACAACTTGTGCAATGAATTCTTTGTTCATCCAATATAGTTCAACAAGTTTAAAGATTTGAATATCTTTGGTCCTAGAATAGTTTGAGTCTGGAAACCACTATTTGAATTATGCTTCCAATTGTGCCTTGATAAGTTGTTCTCTCTTCCTTTTGATGGTTTTCTCCATGCTAGCCATCCCAATTTTGGTTTCCTCAGAGATTCGAATTTGAAAGCATGAGGTCAACTTTATTGCATCCAACTAAGCTTTGGTCAAACATTGAGGAGCATGAAAGGGAGGGGATGAATTGACAGTGAGAAGAGTGTGTTTACTGACGCTCCTTTTGTTTCATGCAGGAGTGGCCCCTCTACTTGCAGATTTCATTGAGGAATGTTAACTTTCAATAGAGAAGAAAAAGAAGTAAAAAGGGGATATAATACCTTGGAAGGTATATAAATGAAGGAAAATATAGAACAATAGGCCTAGATAGATGCCTCTAAAGGGAGAGAGTTGATGAGTGACGTGGGTCCTCTTCTTGAATAATGATCAATCCCTTGAGTGTTTGGAGATGGTTCTGCCTCCTGAGTTTGTCCAATTATTAGGCCCCACCATGTAGGAACTGAACCTATGAAAGAGAAGACCAGAAGTGCAACATACTCAGCCCCAAGTTGGGTCACACCACTGCTAACGAACCAAAATAAAATTTGTGATACCAATTCTAAATGTGGAAATAACACACAACATGACATCCAAACTCATGCAATTGTCTATGCTACTTAAAACTGTAAATGAAATTACTTATATGCACACAACAATAACTAAACAACATACACCAACATTCAACCACATAAATGGAGATTTGAATGCATCATTTTGCTCACAACAAGCAACAATAACCAAGATAACTTAGAGTAAAACACACATCAACTATCTCAACATTTAACATGAATAAACACATCAATTAAGAACACTTATCTAATGAAATATGCAACCCCATGTAGAGGACGGATGTTCCTCCCAACTGTAGAATCGTTATTCCAGTTCTTGACAGCAAGTCACCCCCAAGCTGGGGCTATGAATCCATAAGAGACGATGGTCCCTGAGGCTGGCTAATGCCCCCCTTTCAATAGTCAATTTCCCACAACTAATTCCAATCCACCATCTCTCTTCCCCGCAACCTACACAACCCAAGGGATGGGATCCCCCTTCACTACTCATAGCCCCTCAGGGCTTCCCACTCACCTCCAGGGCTTCCAAAACATGTTAGACAGGAAATCTCTTTGTTGGGACCTCTTAAATTCTACATCTGCAACAAGAATTCACCCAACAACAAAACACTTGCTTCTCTTGACAAATTTTGAACAAAATATTGCTCACGGACCCACAACCTCTTTTTCCACGAATTTATAGCTCCAAATAGCTACCATACAAGCCCATTATGGTTGTCTTCCAGCTTCAACACTCAAAACTCTGTTGTTGTCCAAAAATCTCCATGTAAAAAGTTGCTCTACATGCAAAAACGTGAATGTCTGATTATGCCCCTCCACCCATACAAATTTCCTCTCTTCCTCTTGCTTGCTTGACTTACACTCTTCCCCAAACTGATTGTACTCAACCCCCATGCTCTCAATAACTATGGGATGTGACTTCTCACACCCACTATCTTACATCAATTCAATGATTGGGCTCTAGAACACTCAATAGATAATAGAAGGTTCAAAGTAAGGATAATTTAGAAAGAAATGGTTTGGGTTTAGTAAACATGGTTAAACTCTCCCACTGGACCCCTTCCCTCTCTTGTGGAAACTAAGCCCCCAAATATTCGTTTGTGTCCATCTGCAACTAGTGATATATTTTATTTATTATATTCAATTTACATCATTTAAATATTGCATCACTTGGCCCTCAGTCATACATTACATCTACAATAAACATTGCTAGTTTGGGGTTTGAAAATGGGGATGTTACAAGAGGGAGACAACCCCAGAAGATACAAACCCAATGACCACATAAAACTCAATTCTCAGGACCTCAAGGAACTTATGGATGGTGGTGACTAGATACAACACCGAACATAATGAATGAGATGCAGACCAAGGGGAAATGAAGGAACTAGGCACTAGGTTAAGGAGGTCGCTAGGTTAACTCCCCTGAATCCACCCCTATCTACCAGAAATAAAAAATCCCTTACATACCAATCCTCATTCGAAATCACAAACCAGAACAACACAAATATCAAACACAAGAGGAAATAGAGGGAGATAGTAACCATGGGTTGTTATCCACAACCAATTGCCAAATTCAAGATTGAATCCCTCATTCCCAAAGCTAGTTGATTTTTTTGCCTCCTCCACAGGGTTTGGCTACAAAAAATTGAAGCTGGGTATAAGCCAATCAACCCCTACTTGTTCAATGATTACAAACCAATACATCATTCCGAAAACATCATATTTGCAACTACCTTCTAAATGACACAAATTAACCATAAAACTTGTGGTACCTAGCCTGTATCATCCACACATCCCATTACCTCCCATTGACCATGGCCCAACAACATGGTAGCAGTTCCAATCTCTATGTCAATGTGCCATATCGGAGATAAATTAATGTACATAAATAAAAATAGTGGTCAATGATAATTATCATCAATGAGAATAATGCAAATTACCCACTAAGTTATGATATGGTAAGTTTTGCACCTTCGCTAAGAAAGGAAAAAAACAACTTGAAACATTTGGTTGGTGGGACTTCTAAATAGTTTTAAATTAAGTAGAATGGTTGCGTCCCCATTCTTGGATATGCATCGGAGATGCTCCATATTACTAAAGGTTGGATGGGTTTCATTTTCCAGTTTCTGGAGGATGCGTCTCTACTACTGAACATATTTTGGATGCTGGGAAGAAGAAGTTTAATGTTAAAGTGTTGGAGAGTGGCCTTTGACCCAATAACTGAACATTTCTAGCACAGGCATCTCTGGGTCCTCCTGCCTGGACTTCCTATTCACTTTTGGACCGAGGGTGCTCTGAAGGCTATAGGAAATGCTTTGGGGAGGTTCATCTCTTTGGACAACTCTTCCCTACAAAACTCATCGAGGAAACTAGGAAGAATACTAGTGGAAATAGATATTCATGAGGGCCTCCCGAAAATACTGGATATTGAATGGCGTGGGTGCCACATCAAACAGAGATTAGACTACCAAGGTATCCCCTTCAAGTGAAACATTTGTCATTGTACTGGCCATCCCCAGAAGGACTACAAAGGCAATTTTGGAGAGGAAAAATCTGAAGATACCTTGTTACAGGAAGACCCTCAGATTATATGATGGAAGTGGACTCATTGGGTGAGTTTCCTTTACACCACTCTAATGTGATTGGACCTCCTTCAGAGTCCTTGAACTCCTTGTCGGGTAAGTTAAGACATTTCTGCCCTACTCTCTATTCTTCATTATCCTTATCTGAAAAGGAAGCTTTGAATAGCTCAAGGTGGTTGTCTCATACTACCTTGGTTACCAAAGGGACTACTGTGGGGGCCTCTGAAAACTCTAGTGCTTTTAGGATGCCTTTGGCACATATATCTGATTTGGATAGGCCTGTCAATCTCACTATTGCTCCTATTATTGACTCCTTTACTGCTTTTATCCACTCCAGCCCTCCTCACTCTGTCCAGCTACCTGATCCTGTGAGTAGGCCGAGGGACCCTGCACCTTCTCGCTCCCTTCCTCCTACTAATTTTTTGGAGCCCCTCTTAGAACCTGGCGATAGAGAGCCTGAGGAGGATGAGAACGCTCTATGTTCAGTTCTCGACTCACTTATCCCCTTTATTAGAGATAACAAAGAAGCATCAAAGCTTCCTATTTTTCTGGGGAAGACACTTACTTCCGAAGGATATTTGAAGGCTTCTAGCTCAAAGACCATTTCGACAAAGGGAGGGAAATATTTTGCTTGGTCAAGGGGTATAGGACTTGAACTATCCCCTCTAAAAACACAAAGTGGCCGGAAAAAACTGTCACAAGCTACTGAAAAGATTCTAGAGATTGACTCCTCCACCATTGATAATGGGCCTCTTAGAGCAATGAAATCCCTGGCGAGGTCAAAGTAATGTTATTGCTCTCACTGAATGTTAGAGGGATTGGAGGCACCCTCAAAGTTTCTTCCTTCCAGCACCTGGTGGATCACACCCGACCTGAGATTATTTTTCTTCAAGAAACCTTGGTCTCGGCTCAGAAAGCAAGGGACTTTTTGCATATTTTTCGACCATCCTGGGCTGTGTGTTCTGTCAACTCCGTGGGTAGTTCTGGGGGACTGCTAGTTTCTTGGGATCCAAACTATTTTGAGTTGATTCCTTATCTTACGGTCGGTGGCATTCTTGTTACTAGTAGAAGCTTACTTCATAATCAGGATTTGTCTTTACTTAATGTCTATGGCCCTTGCTCGGCTAGGAAAACGTTTTGGAACACACTGGAAAACAACGACATTTTCTCCATAAAAAACTTGATATTGGTAGGGGACTTAAACCTCATCCTTTCATCTATTGAGGCGCGGGGGGGAACCCGTGTTAGAATTGATGAATATTACAGAGAATTGTTCTTTAAAAAAAATCTGGTTGATATTAAACCATCGAAACTGGTACCTACCTGGAGGAATGGTCGTAGTGGACAGGAAGCAGTTTCAAGGCGTCTTGACAGGGTTTTGGTTGCAGGGGATCTTATAAATGATATCGATTTTTACAGGTCCTGGGTCGAATTTCCGTTCTTTTTCAGACCACGCACCAATATTTTTGCAGCTGGAACTACAACCAGACATTAAACTTTATCCCTTCAAGTTCAATGCCCACTGGCTAGAAGATTCGGATTTAAAAAAAAATGTTATTAAGGTGTGGCATGATCCGGTCTTTCTTACTGAAGAGAACCCCCAAAGACGACTGATTTGGAAACTTCAGGAATTAAAAAGACTTACCAAACGTTGGCATATAGAAAAGATGAAATTTAACAAAGCAAAGATGATTGAGATAGAAGGAGATATAAAAGAGTTCATAAATCTTTTGGCAGGATACCCAACAAATCAAGGAGCAGAATCATCGCTCAGACGGTTGGAATCAGATAGAAATAGCATTTTAAGACAAGAGGAAGATTAGTGGCGACTTCGAAGTAGAGCTTTATGACTGGCTAGTGGAGACAAAAACACTTCCTTTTTTCATAAATACGCAAATCACAACAGGGTTAGAAAGCATATTTGGGAGATCAAAGGAGACAATGGTGAACCTGTCAATAATTCTGATGCAGTTAAAACAACAACAATCCACCATTTTAAATCTTTTTACAAAGCATTGACTTGCACAAATGTAGAGGATTAGTGTAAACTGATTGATCATTACCCTGAAATGATTAAAGATGCAGAGGCAAGGTTACTTTACAGGTCGACTACTATGGAGGAGCTAAAATCAATTCTATTTCACTTCAAAAAGGAAAAGAGCCCGGGCCCAGACGGATGGACATCCGAGTTCTTCATTTATTTTTTTGATCTGGTTGGGCAAGATCTCTTAGCGATGGTGGAAGATACGAGAAGATTAGGCTCGATCTTGGGAGGCCTAAATTCCACCTTTTCGACATTGATTCATAAGGCGAACAAACCATCATCCTTTTGATGATTTTCGCCCCATTTCACTGTGCAACTTATGTTACAAGTTTATATCAAAAATATTAGCCAACCGCATCAAACCAGTGCTTTCCAGATCAATCTCCAGTGAACAGATGGGGTTTCTAAAAGGCAGGTGTATCCTCCAAGATGTTATTGGCACAACTCACGAAAGTCTTCACAGTATCAAGAAAAAAAAATTGAAAGCTCGCGTTCTCAAGTTGGACTTAAGGAAAGCCTTTGATTGTGTTGACTGGGATTTTCTTAGACTGATCCTTCTAAAAATAGGATTGGGGATCCACGTGACTAATTTGATAATGTCTTGTGTTATGACCTCTTCATTTGTTGTTCTCATCAATGGGGAGGCTACCGATTTTTTTCAGAAGTGGCAGGGGTGTTCGACATGGATGTCCATTATCCCCCCTACTTTTCATCCTCGTAATGGAAGGTCTCAGCAGATTATTAAAACACAGCTTGGAGGAAGGGCTTATTATAGGAATCAGAATCTCCAGAGTGACAAAAATCCTTCACCTCTTGTTTGTAGACGATGTCCTCATTCTGTCCAAGGAAAATTTGATGGAATGGAGGGTGATAGACAATATTATAAAAAATAATTGCAAAGCCTCGGGGCTCTTGGTCAATACAAACAAATCTATTGTTCATTTTGAAGGTGTCTCAGAAGCATAATTGAACCCTTATAAAACACTCTTGCCTTACAATTTTAGCGCTCTCTCTCTCGGGTTTCGTTATCTAGGCTATTTCCTTAAGACTGGAATCCATCACTCAGCTGACTGGGATTAGATGATAGATAAATTCACAAACAAAATTAAGGCATGGTACAATAGGTATATTTCTCTTGGAGGGAGATATATTCTGGTTAAAATTGTTTTGGAAGCACAAACAATTTACTGGATGACATTGGAAGCATTACCTCGTTCAATCTTAAATAAACTCAGATCTTTGATGTTCCAGTTTCTTTGGAAGTGTCAGTCAGATACTCATCGGTTGCACCTCTGTAGCTGGGGGGTCCTCTCCAAGCCCAAAAAAAATGGTGGGTGGGGTCTGCGTAATCTCTTCCATTTCAATTTAGCATTGAACGCCATTACCCTGTGGAGAGTCTTAACTCATCCTAGTATTTGGCAGCTGATTATTCGGGATGAGTATTTACATAACGCCTCACTGATTAACTGGATCAAAAGACCCTCTCATCTTAGCAATTCTGCCTCGAAGATCTGGTCGTGCCTCACTCGCACGCTCCCCTCCATCATTCATTGGCTCAGTTGGTGTCCTGGAACTGGTCAACAAATCATTGTAGGACACGATAGGATTCTTGGCATTGGAGATGCCTCCTTTCTTTCTGAAGATCTTCTAATCCAACTTAAACAGAAACAAATCACTACTCTTGCTCATGCTTCTCTACGGAGAGATCCTCATACCCTTGCTGAGATTTGGCAAAGCAGCACAGAGCTGGAAATTTCAGGTGATCTTGGTAAAGAATGGGAATTCTTCACACAGGCGTTGAGTGGGGCGAGGATTACTTTCCAGGATGATACCAAGGATGTTTTGATCTGGATCGGAGGACACACATCTGGTAGATTGAATATAAAAAAATTCTATAACGCCATTCGAACTACCCACGGATTACCGAATTGGATTGGTTGGCGGGTCAAAGTCTGGAAATGGAAATTACAACTAAAAATCATTCTATTCTTTTGGTTGGCATCAGAAAACAAGATACTCTCATGGGATGTCCTACAGAAAAAAGGATGGAGTGGACCGGGCTTTTGCATTTTATGCAGAGAATCCAAGGAGGATATTAATCACTTGTTCATACACTACAAATTCATCAAGTCGGTTTGGGCGATTTGCTCTCATTTCCTTAATTCTTCTTGTTCCTGGAGCGACAACACCATCAATGAATGCATGGATTCGTGGCTATTATGCAAGGCGGGACAAAAAAATCTACCAATTTTACTGAGCTGGTTTACATAGAACGAATGCAACAAGGCACTATTCGAAGGGAAATCTCCCTCAGGATGGGTTGTGGCGTACAAGGCACTTGGCGCACTTACAAAATTTCCCACAGTAAAAAATTCACAGGTTTTGAGAGTGAGTCCAGTTATTCGTTTAAATGGATATTCACTGGCCTTCTTTAACGGGGCTTCTACTGCAAGGGGTTCAGGATATGGGGCAGGGGGTTCTTTAAAATTGATAGAAGGTCCAATTATTAAATGGTTATTTAACTGTGGCGAAGGTTCAAACACCAAAGCAGAATTAGTGAGCGCATGGGCTTCTCTCACCATTGCAAGGATCCTGGAAATTCAACTTGTTCAGATTTTGGGAGACTTAATTTTTTTTATTGAGTGGCTGAATCATGAAGGCAATCTTCAAGCAACCAATATCGAAGGTTGGAAAAGCAGAATTCGAGTGTTGGCATCAACTTTCCAAGGTATTAGCTTCCAACACATCTTCAGAGAATTCAATGAAGAAGCTGATTTATTATCTACGCAGGCTTTAACATCGACTAGAGGAAAACTCACATACTACGAGTGGGATGGAGGGAGGGCAAACCCTACTCATCATATACAAATTTTCTAAATTTCCTTCTCCCTTTCTGTTTCTAGAGAGTCTTGTGCCTTTGTTTTTTTAGGGGCAGCCCTATTCTTTGGTGATCTTTTTCAAATTCTCAGCAAGATCTGAGTCTTATTTCGAATCTTAGGAGAGTCTAGCTGAGTTCTTTTTGTTCTGTTTTGATAGGAGATATATTCTCTGGTTGTTCCAGTTTTCATTTTGTTTACTTTGGTCCTATAAAAAATTATATTTTTAATATAATGTGATAATTTTCATCGGAAAAAAAAGTAAAATGGTTGCGTTAAACTAATTCAATGGAACGTTCCTAACAATTTGACCACAAATTCAAACCTCACGCCGCCACCAGAACTACACCGACGCCAGGTGACAGTGCACCGATCAATTCGAAATCGAGTGCCCTTCAATCTCTGATGGCCGAATGGTAGGTTGGGCAGTTTGTTGCCTGTCCCTATTCGCGATGAACAGCAAAATTACAGACATATAAGGCCAAACCTTCACTGCCAAAGGACTGCCTGCAGCGGTATTTAAAAACCAGCACAAAAATGCCACCTGCAAGCGCCTTGAGATCGAATCCCGTAGCGGCCCAAGAACCATACGCTTACGGCTACCCTGCAGACCCGTACTATGTGGTTCTACCTCCGTCTCCACATCTTTCTCACAGGCGGCGGCGCCGCCTTCGGTTACTCGCTTACGCCGCCACTCTGGTTGTCTGTCTAGGCCTCGTCCTCGGCGCGGCGCTCTACTTCTTCTGGCCCTGCCAGCCGGGCATTCAAGTCGTCCACGTACACTTCAATAATATCAATTTCCAGACAGTCCCTAAATCTGGCTCCGACGTGCCCTATATGTTCATGAATATAAGCATGGCTACGTTTCTCAAGATCAAGAACATGGATTATTTCAGCATGGGGTATGATTCTCTGGATATAGGATTAGGGTATCGGGGGCAGACAATTGGGGTCGTCGAGTCGGAGAGCGGCCGCGTGCCGGCTCGGCACACGGTCTATGTGAATTCCACGCTTGAGCTCGATGGAATCGAAGTATTGCATGATGTTGCGAATCTTTTGGAGGACCTTGCCCGCAAGGAGCTGCCCTTGGATACTGTTGCGGAATTCAATGGCCGGGTTCAACTTTTATTCGCCAAAATTTCGCTAAAGGTAGGGTTTATTTTAATTCTAATTTTTTCTAGGGTTTGCTTTATTTCCCTGTTGATTGGTAGGTTATTACCTAAACGTGTTGGATCTTCAAAAACCATAAGACAGTTTCAGTCCAAAAAAAATATGGAGATATTTTGCGATATGTGAAAGCCTCAAACAGTCAGTCAATTATTTGAGTAGTTTTTTTGAATTGTGTTCTGTACTTGGCTCCTCAGTTAAAAAAATATAAAAGAAATTTACATGCTCTGTGAAAGAAAAGGAAAATTGAATCAAAATGCAGCTCCTCAGGGAATTTTTTTTCAAAAGTTATGCTCTGTGAAAGAAAATGAAAATTGAATCAAAGGGCAAAGGGCCTGTACACTGTGTTATCTCCTCAGGAAAAAAAATTAAAAAAATTATGCTCTGTGAAAGAAAATGAAAATTGAATCAAAATGCAAAGGGCCTGTACACTGTGCTAGCTCAGAGATATCGCCATCCTTCTAAAACCTACAATGTTTTTTAGCTTTAATAACTTTCACGAGAATATAGAAGGAAAAGAAGGAAAAACCTGTTCAGCTGTGATTTGAACCTATGGCTTTATTTTGAAACGCAAGATTCTACCCATTGGGTATTCAGTAATCCTTGAAATTTTTAAGCAAGGAAAAATTTAAGCTATTTCAAATTATTTGATGGCTTACATTAGTTTTAGATGATACATGATCGACCAATGGAATGAGTGAAGAATTCTCCGTCTGATGAAAAGTTTGTAATGAATCATGCTATTACCTGCACGCTAGCTGTACACAGGTAACCTTGATAAGTGATCTATTTGTGGCTTTATTTTGAAACGCAAGAGTACCAATTGGCCATTCAGTAATCCTTGAAATTCACAAGCCATTTCAAATTTTTTGATGCCTACACTAGTTTTAGATTATACATGATCGACTATTGGAATGAGTGAAGAATTCTCCGTTTGAGGAAAAGTTTGTCATGGATCATGCTATCAATTGGGTGTACACAGGTAGCTTGAAATGTGATCTACCTGCCCAGCAGGAAATTCTAAGTGCCATTTCTTAATATAAATGTTAAAGTCAGTCATAAAATTTGATTCTGCCTATCGTAAAGCAATGCTGGGGGCAACAGCTTGAATGGGACCCTATGAACAAAAACAGAGCGATTTATGTTGACAAGAACTAGCTACTTTACAGCTCTCCATGATCTCTATAGCTTTTTATGATCCAACCTTGCGGCCCTCCATGATCTTTATAGCTTTTTATGGTCTGATATCAAGATGCAAATTGAAGGACAATTCAAATAATATGGGATTGATTACTGAAAAACACTCTGTTATTGTGAAATGCTCTGTACATTGCTCGGGCAGGAAAAAGGAAAAGATACATTGCTACGTTATTTCATATCATATATTCTAGAAAAAGAAATGGATATAAGGTATGTTTGGTTGTTGAAGCGATTCAGTTTTGTGATGGTTCATCTTTTGGTGTGCCATGTGCCGCTGTTGGCATGCAGATGTAATGCTCCTGGTGACAGTTGGCATTTTATGCACACGCAGGGTGCTAAGGGCGTACACGGGCTACTGAAATGTGCATGCACAGGCTGCTCAAATGGGTGTACTCACAGACTAGAACATGGCGCTTGCAGCAGGGATTCAGTGAGCTAGTTGTTGTTGAGGTTCGACGGATGCAAAGGTGCTGCCCTTCAACCTTGCCTGTCAGCAGCAGCGGGAAGTTGTCAGAGGTGTGTTTAAGTTAACCTTGACTCGGTTAAAGAGTAATTAGGTTAACCTTGATTTAGTGATCAGTGGGTTTACTGTAGGGTAGTTTACAGGTCCATGGTATTGGGTGGCCAGTAGTATTCACCCATGATATTTGGTGTAATAAAGGCTATTTTAAGGCTTGGTGTTCTTCACGGTAAAAGAGCCTCAAGCGGCTCATGTTTAGCTGGCTTGGTCAGATTGGCCAAGGAAATAATAGATATATGTTTGGGTGCTGGTTTTATCAGTAAAGAGTTTCGAGGGTAAAATCTTTTGTGCAAATTTTGTGCTTGCTTCGTGTTTATTGCTTTTCTGGTTGTGCTCTGTTTTTACATATGGTATTGGATCATGGATAAACCTGGACTCTCTGGCGAGAGTGGTCTTATGTTGAGAGCCACGGAGTATAGATATGATCTCTAGGTTTTTGGCAAGAATGGCTCATCTACTCATGATTCATTATGCTTGAGATCTAATGACCGTGGCTACGATATGCTTATGGATTTGCAAGATTGGAACAGAGTGTGGATCTATTGACGCTAAGATGATTACATGTGGCTATTGGATGTTAGATTTATATGGTTGGGTGGAAGAATTTGTTGCTATCACTGATCCTTGAGTGTTGAGTGGTTATGCAGGTCTTGGGACTGTAGTGATTGTTTATGTATTGTTAGATTTTTCTACAAATTAGTCATGGATTAAATGCAGAGGAAGGATGGAACAGAGAATCGTTCGAGTGTAGAGAGCCTATTGAGGAATGACTTAGGTAAGCATGGACTTGAGAACATAAAGGAACATGGTTCTATGTGCTATTGTGATCTGGGCAAAACAAAGAAAGTAATAGAAGTGGAGCCAATGGCCTGACATGCCAATTGGAGCAGACTCAACCAAGAAAGAAGGTTACAAGTCGAGTGTTGATGGATGCTTGCAATGGGTGCCAAGAATTATGAGAGAGGTGGTTTTCCATGTACTTATTGTGTAAAGGGGTTGTGAAAGATCCTTTGCTGAGCGACTCGTAGGAGATCGATATACCAATGTAGAATATGATTGTAGTCAAAGGAAATGAGATATCCTTTTGTGTTACCCGTGTGTTGGTGCATTGACCCTCCAAGTTGTTGCTATGCAAAGCTTTGCAAACGAATTTGCTAATAGGGTGTGGACCAATAAAGGGTTGAACCCATTGATGATTGCAGCTATGTGAGACATTCTCCAGCTTACAAACCTGTGAGATGTGGATCATTGTGGCTATGTGAGTCTTTCTCTCAGCTTACAAACCTGACAGAAAGCCCCTAAGAAGGGTACGTGGTTCTTGCCTGAGACAGAGCTAGGAACGTAGAGATGACCTCCTCCATTCAGAGAGTTGAGAAGAACTCCAGAAGATTATCCAGTGGGAAAGGCGGTCTGTTGAGTTAAACGTGTCTGTGGTTGAGCACAAGGTGACGAGTGAAATCCCAAAGTGTTGGGTGCATCGTCATGTGAACAGAAATGAAGATGATGTATTAGCCTCCTCTGAGCAACAGAGTTGACAAGAAGACTCCAGATGATTCTCCTGTGTGAGGTAGTGGGAAAGAAGATCTGTAGAGTGGACGTGCCTGTGGACGAGCACAGGTGAACGTGTGAAGATCTGGTTCTTCTGTGTAATGCAGTGAATCAGATGTGCCCCTAGTGGATGAGCACTAGTGGGTGTATCAGTTCCTTTGCTATATATATTGTTCAAGAGTCAGACCTGCCTTTAACCCTAATTGTTATGTAAAGGGTACAGGTCGCTCCCACCTTAATGTGATTAATAATAAATGTAAAAGATAATTAATTTGGTCAATATTAATTATAATAATAATAATTATTATTATAATGTGACTTAGAGAGGTCGGCCCTGTTGAGCCAATAAACACTTATGTTGATAGGACAAGTCTAATATAAGTAAAGGAAGATTCTCCATTGTGGAGTCATATTCTTCATGTGAGTTTGGAAATTTCAGCAAGTACATTTACTTGAGAAAAGTGTGCACCTCTCTTGGGCGCTAGTCTTCTAGGGTTTGAGCACCCTCTTGTGTGCTAGGTCTTTCTTGGTGGTGAAGGTCTTTCTCTTGAAGAATATAGCAAAGGATTTGGCTGAGTTTTATTCCCTTGTTGAGAAGGGTTTCCTAGGATATTTATTGTGTTCTTGTGCATGGTGTTTCTTCTTGTGATCTTGGTTGCTGCAACATTCTTGTTTATGATTAAGACAAATGCAAATTGAAATGAACTACATGATTAACCTATCTTATTGAAAAATCAACATGGTATCAGAGCATAGGTCTTGAAGATCCCATTGCACAAGCATTTTCCAGCCTTTCTCTCACACATCTGCAGAAACCGTACGACCCTCCTAGTGTTTCCAGAAATTTTGTATGGCCTCCTCTTCCGAGAGATTTCACCACTCAAAACTTGGACGCTTGGGCTAAAAAGGACATAGAAGGGTACAACCTCCTTCAGCGCACCTCCAACAAGTCTCATATTACATTTCCGGGCATTTCGAATTTTTGGCTCTAAGGGTTTCTAGGGTTTTGCCAAAATTCTGCAGAAAATTCTGAATTGTAATTCTGCAAACTTCTTGAAGAAGCTCCTTAGCTTACCAGGGCTATCATATTTATCAAGGCTTATTGTTGGCAGTCATAAGCCGAACAAAACCTAAAAGTGCTAGCCTAGCCTAGTCGTTAGGTTTTCTAGCCTAGTTGACAAGGGTTTGTGAAGATGAGCAAAATAATTATGGGAAGCAAGCTCAGTTCCAGGGAGACAAGACTCCAAATAAATGAAGACATCAACATCTCAACACTCTCAGGTATGGTTCCTATCAATGACAAAACTTGGCTAATTGACAATGGTGCCTCCAGGCACATGACCGTCCTTAGAAATCATCTAACACATTCCGTTAAGAAAGAGACACATCTACATGTCGTTCTTGGAGATGACACCAGATATAATGTGAGAGGAGTTGGAACTTCTACTTTCCAACTAGATTCAAGTATGCAACTTAAACTAGAAGAAGTACTATATGTACCCGGAATGAAGAGAAACCTTGTCTCTATTTCAGCCTTGGAAGACAAAGGTTACAAAATCACTTTCTCAGAAGGAAGAGTTCTTGCATGGCACAAAGACTCTCATATAAGCTCTTCCAAAGTAATTGGTATCTAAGAAGACAACTTGGACAAGTTGACCATCAAACCTGTTCAAGCCCTACTACATGACATTATCAACTTGAGTGAGTTATGGCATAAAAGACTTGCTCACATTCATTATGGAGCTCTTCCAACTCTAGGGAAAATGGTAACAAGTCTACCAGAGATACAGATTCAACATAAAGGTGTTTGCAAAGGTTGTGTCCTTGGAAAAAATGTTGAAGGATCATTTCCTAGCAGTGACAACAGATCCAAGGAAATCTTGGACTTAATACATTCAGATGTGTGTGGGCTGATGGTTGTTGCATCTTTAAATGGGTACTTATACTATGTAGTCTTCATAGATGATCACTCCAGGAAAACTTGGATTTACTTTCTGAAAAACAAGGATGGAGTCCTTACCGAGTTTCGAGAATTCAAAGCTTAGGTTGAAAACTTGACCGAAAGAAAAATCAAAATATTGAGATCCGACAATGGAGGAGAATACACCTCGAAAGAATTTAACAGTTTTTGTATTGAAGCATGAATTAAGAGGGAGTTCACAGTTCCTTATAACCCTCAACAAAATGGGGTTGCTGAAAGGAAAAGCATAACTATCATTGAGGCAACTAAAGCAATGATACATGATCAGAGTCTACCTATGACTCTATGGGCAGAAGCTTGTATGATAGCAATATATGTTCAAAACCGTAATCCTCATCAGATCCTGAAGAACATTACTCCAAAAGAAGCATTCACCAAGGTGAAGCCTGAGATCATACACTTCAGAATATTTGGATGCCCAGTGTACCTTCATGTACCCAAAGAGAAGAGATCCAAACTAGAACCTTCAGGAAGAAAGGGTACATTTGTAGGATACGACGAATCCTCAAAGGCATATCGAATTTACATCCCAGGTCACAGACAAATTGAAGCAGAGATGTTACTTTTGAAGAAGAAGTAGCCTTCCAGAAATCCAGAGAAGCTCAGATGGAAATCGATGGTGAAACAAAACCTCATCCTCCTTCAACAGTTCAGAGGGAGACATATATTATTCCAGATGAGCCAATAGCTCCAGTTGATCCAGTTGCTCCAGAAGATTCAGTTGCCCCAAGCAACATACCCAAAGACATCACAATTGGACATAAAAGACCTGCTTAGGCTCGACAAACTTTAGAAGAAGCAGAAGGGCATAAAACTCCACAAGGAGCAACCAGAGAAAGCAAAAGACCAAAGAGATTCTCAAGCTACCTTTCAGCCATGACCCACATTATTGACTCAGAGCCAACTTGTCATGGAGAAGCTTCAGGTGAACAAGTATGGCAAGATGCAATGACTGAAGAATACCAATCTATATTAAAAAATGATGTATGGAATGTTGCTCCAAGATCAGAGGGAAAGTCTGTAGTGACCTCCAAATGGATTTACAAAATCAAACATGTTGTTGATGGAAGCATTGAAAAATATAAAGCAAGATTTGTGGCCAGAGGGTTCTCACAAATAGAGGGAGTCGACTATGACGAGACTTTTGCACCTGTAGCTAAATATACCTCCATCCGATCTATCATTGCACTAGCTGCTTCCATGGGTTGGAAGCTACATCAGATGGATGTAAAAACAACTTTTCTTAATGGTGAAATTGAGGAAGAAGTTTATATTGAGCAGCTAGAAGGTTTCGTTATACACAACGAAAAATCTCATGTATGCAGGTTGAAGAAAGCCCTATATGGACTAAAACAAGCACCACGTGCTTGGTACGAGAAAATGGATGGATTTCTAATGAGTTTGGGCTTCAACAAAAGTGCAACTGATGCAAACTTGTATTATCACATTGATGGCAATGAGTGTCTGATTTTGGTCTTATATGTGGATGATCTTTTCCTCACTGGTTTAGAGAGACTCATTGTTGAATGCAAGCAAGCATTAACTGCCAAATTTGAAATGAAGGACTTGGGCCTAATGCATTATTTCTGGGACTAGAAGTATAGCATAGAACAGATGAGATTTTCCTAAGTGAAGGAAAATATACTATGGAGATACTGAAAAAGTTCAAAATGACAGACTGCAAATCCATGCCTACTCCAATGGTAATGGATTTAAAGAAAATGAGTGACATTGATTCAGGAGACGTAGATCCACATTTATATCAACAACTTATTGGATCTTTGATGTATCTCATTAACATCAGACCTGACATTTGCTATGCAGTGAATGTGCTTAGCCAATTTATGAGCCAACCAAAACATACACACTGGATAGCTACAAAACACGTATTGAGATACTTACAAGGTACAATTGGTTATGGCCTGAGATATGCAGCCAATGTGGACTTAAGGTTAGAAGGATATGCCGATGCAGATTAGGCAGGAAGTGCAGTAGACAGAAAGAGCACCTCGGGTTGTTGCTTCATTCTAGGATTAGCCATGATTTCCTGGTGTAGCAGAAAACAAAGCTCTCTGGCTTTAAGTACAACAAAGGCAGAGTACATTGCACTAAGTGTGGCAGTTCGTGAAGCAGTATGGCTTCGCAAACTTTTGACTGACTTGTTCGATCATGAGATGAATCCGACTACTATTCATTGTGACAACCAGAGCTGTGTAAAGCTCTCCGAGAATTAAGTGTTTCATGACAAATCAAAACACTTTGAAATCAAGTATCACTATATCAGAGACATGGTGCAGAGAAAGACAGTACACGTGCAATATCTTTATACTCATGAACAAATTGCAGATATCTTCACTAAACCACTTGCCAAGACAAAGTTCGAGTATTTCCGTGAGAGACTTGGCCTGGTGGAAAATGCCTCCCTAGCTGAGAGGGAGTGTTGATGATTGCATCTATGTGAGACATTCTCTAGCTTACAAACCTGTGATATGTGGATCATTGCAGCTATGTGAGTCTTTCTCTTAGCTTACAAACCTGAGAGAAATCCCCTAAGAAAGGTACGTGGTTCCTGCCTGAGACAAAGTTAGGAACGTAGAGACGACCTCCTCCATTCAGAGAGTTGAGAAGAACTCCAGAGGATTATCTAGTGGGAAAGGCGATCTGTTGAGTTAGACGTGCCTGTGGCTGAGCACAAGGTGAACGTGTGAAATCCCAAAGTGTTGGGTGCATCATCATGTGAACAGAAATGAAGATGATGTATTAGCCTCCTTTGAGCAATAGAGTTGACGAGAAGACTCCAGATGATTCTCCTGTGTGAGGCAGTGGGAAAGAAGATCTGTAGAGTGGATGTGCCTGTGGACGAGCATAGGTGAACGTGTGAAGATCTGGTTCTTCTGTGTAATGCAATGAACCAGATGTGCCCCTAGTGTATGAGCACTAGTAGGTGTATCAGATCCTTTGCTATATATATTGTTCAAGAGTCAGACCTGCCTGTAACCCTAATTGTTATGTAAAGGGTACAGGTCGGCCCCACCTTAATGTGATTAATAGTAAATGTAAAAGATAATTAATTTGGTCAATATTAATTATAATAATAATAATTATTATTATTATGTGACTTAGAGAGGTCAGCCCTATTGAGCCAATAGACACTTCTGTTGATAGGATAAGTCTAATATAAGTAAAGGAAGATTCCCCATTATGGAGTCATATTCTTCATGTGAGTTTGCAAATTTCAGCAAGTACATTTACTTGGGAAAAGTGCGCACCTCTCTTGGGTGCTAGTCTTCTAGGGTTTGAGCACCCTCTTGTGTGCTAGGTCTTTCTTGGTGGTGAAGGTCTTTCTCTTGAAGAATATAGCAAAGGATTTGGTTGGGTTTTCTTCCTTTGTTGAGAAGGGTTTCCCAGGATACTTCTTGTGTTCTTGTGCATGGTGTTTCTTCTTGTGATCTTGGTTGCTGCAACATTCTTGTTTATGGTTAAGACAAATGCAAATTGAAATGAACTACATGCTTAACCTATCTTATTGAAAAATCAATAGAACCTAATTTAATTTACTCATCGATTTGTTGCCTTGGCTAGAGGTGGTGGCATTTGGTTGTTCATTGTTAGATAAACCCATAGATGGGGGCATTGACCAGGGAAGAAACGCTAGGATGAGAGTCGATTCGATTTGGCAGAGGATGAG
Organism: Picea engelmannii; assembly: GCA_009831015.1. Taxonomy (NCBI): domain Eukaryota; kingdom Viridiplantae; phylum Streptophyta; class Pinopsida; order Pinales; family Pinaceae; genus Picea; species Picea engelmannii. Next base: position 119,348 of record ML786525.1, on the reverse strand, counting down.
AGTACAATATGTTGTGTGATTATATATGGGCTTGTTTTGTTGATGTTGAGAAGGAGCCTCCTGCTATGGTGTTGCATATGAAAATTTGGATAAAGAAGTCGAAAAAATACCAATTGTTATGTGTATGTGCAATTTGTGCTAAAGGTTGTGGAATGCCTTCCTTTCGACCTATGTGCATCTCATAGTCTCTTGGTGCAAAGATATGACAATGATTGTTGTGATGGAATCTTGGAATTACGTAGGTAGGCATTGGTTATGAGAATGTTGGGAATACATTAAAGAAATGCATTATGAAGATTGAGGTGTAGTATTGAAGGAAGCACATGGAGGTCAGAAGATAGAAGACTGTAAAATCACATTTAAATCGGCATATGGTTGTAAGATTTATCTAGGCATGTGTACCCTTGGTTTGGTAGTTCACCAGTGTAAAGTCTAGATGTAGACCTAGGTGACATGATTAAGGGAGGAGGGGAGGGGGGGGGGCATGTTGCATTTTTGGATATCTGGTTATAAACTTGGAGGATGGTGGGTGTTTACCCCAAGTCAAGTTTAAAATCGAGAATTTTAAGTTAACCTTGACTCGATAAAAGAGTAATTAGGTTAACCTTGATTTGGTCATTAGTGGGTTTACCGTAGTAATTTATGAGCCCATGGTATTCACCCATGGTATTTGATGTAATAAAACCTATTTGATGCCTTGTGTTCTCCATTATAAAAGGGCCTCAAGTGGCCCTTATTTGGTTGGCTTGGTTGTGTTACCACGCAATCTAGAACCAAATGCAAAGCCTTCACAAGGCACTAAGACTAGTGGAACATGGAAGATGTCACCACTGTCACATAGGCAACAACTTCCCTCTCTTTAGTGAAGGAATGGTATTCAACACAAGTTCCAAGCTTCCCCAGTAGCCTCCAAGAATCCCTAGGAAAGACACAATCAAGTCTAGGGCCTCCTAGGATGACTACTCACACTATCACCAAGATAAGGATAAAGAAAGTAATAGAGAGGTGGTGGGATAAGACAATTTCTAGATTTAAAGTATTGAGGATTCAAAGCCAACAAAGAGAGCTCTCCAAGTCAAGTATAAGTTTAGTGGGGTGCCCAAACACTAGAAATAAAGAAAAGGTCTAAGGTTGTAGTAAAACTTGCAAGAAATGTATGAAATTACAACAATAAAGTAAATGACTACCGCATCAATTAAATTATTACAACGGTGAAATAAATGACTTCCATTAATATAGAGAATATTTCAACATTGAAATAAGTGATTTTCAACAGTAGCAAAATTATTGCAACAGTAAGATTGATGATTTTCAGCAGTAAAATAAATTATTACAGTAGTAAATAAATGGTTACAATAGTACAAATGATATCCCTTTGATCATGAAATGATCTAGTAAAAAAGAGGGTGAAATACTAGATTAAACTAGGGTTTTAATTGCCAACAAAATCAGAAAATTAAACAATAGAAATCAACCCTAAAACCCTAGACGTTTTGCCTTAGATGGCTTTCATAACACTTTAGAAAGTTAAATTAGGGGTCAACAATGTGGTTCGAGGAAAAAATATGCTTAAACACCCTAGACGTCTTGGTCTTTATGGCTGAAAATGTTTGCAACAAATAAACCCTAAAACAGTAAAATTCAGCAGTAATGATTGACTATTATGGAGAAAAAGACTAGTGCCTATTATTTTGGGCATATGGGGTCAACTAGAGATTCTTCTTTGGGAGAATGAAGTGGATTATTTTATGGTGAGGCTTAGAGGTTGTCCACTACTAATCCAAAGCAATCCTCCTAAAATATTAAGGGATGATTGAAAGGAAGATTTCTCCACTAGAAAACCTTTCAAGAATTTTGGCAAGAAGGGTTTGTTCAAGAATGATCCAAGAGGATGAAGAACCACCACTAGAGAAACAACATCAATCTAAAATGCATTTGTAAACATAACCATAAGATGAAAATAGAAGGCTTACTCAAAACATCTTTCATCCATCAAAACCCTAATTTCCATGTCATCCAAGTGGTAGTAGAAAATCCACAACCATAGCTCCCCCAAAAAGTCGCATAGTTAACCATCCATAGCATTCTTCATGAGAGAGAACAAGTAGAGGTAGGCAAGTAGTGATAAATCTCCACAAGTAGCAATGATTTACAAAATGAGAAATGATTCTCTATTTATATGAGAGATCTAAGGGAAAAGTTGTCATGAAAGGGTGCAACTTTTCATCTCAAGAGGTGCCTCATCATCCAAGGGGTGTGACATCTCATCAAAAGGTGCCAAGAAGCCCCAAAATGTCACATCAAGGTGCCCCATGCCTCCAAGGGGTGTGACGTCTCATCAAAAGGTGTCATACCATCACCAAGAAGCCCTAGATGTCACACCAAGGTACCCCAAACATCACATCAAGATGTCCCATCATCAAAAGGTGCAACATCCCATCATGAAAGGGTGTTATCATCCATGGAAAGGTGCCCCATCATCTCTCCAAGTGCAATTGTAACGTACCCAACCACCGAGGTTGGGCCACGTCACGTAAAACTATGTCTTACGACTTTGATACCGTAATGTAACGTACCTAGCCTCCAACTAAGCAATGTTACGTGCGAAATACATATAAAAACGAAACTTTTGCTAACTAATGTAATTATTTTACTGTTAGTTGATTTCTTTAGCTTATAGCTACACATCTAAAACATATTTAGCTACTGTCTATAACCATAAAACATATGCATCTAAAGCATGCTAATAATCAACATGAAATGTAACTAAACCACCATTACAACAACATATAAGTCATTATCATTTACGCAAAGTTCATGCACAACAATAACACATATAAATAACTCAACAATAAGATAAAACACTTATCTTTAAACAAGAATCGTGCAACCAGCTGCTAAGGGGACATGGACAAGAGATGGGGGTTGAACTAATCCACAAGAGAGGGAAGTGTTTAGGATAATGGCCAAGAGGGGGCTCAAAGGGGGAATTACCCATGTATATTAATTAAACCCATTTCTTGAACTTGTGTATCGTATACGAACCTTCCCATTTCTAATTGAGTGTTCCCAAAGCCAATCATTGAATACATGTAAGAGGATGGGTGTGAATGGTCACATCCCAGAGTTATTGGGCATATGGGGGTTGAGTACAATCAGCTTGGGGAAGAGTGTGAGTCAATAAAGGTAAGCCACAAGAGAGGAAATTGGTATGGGTTGGGACAACATTTTTACATACATCAAGTTTTGTGCATGGGGAGAAAGGGGAGACCACGAAAGAGAGTCGAGAGTTGGTGCAGCGATGGAAGGCGAACGCTGGAGCGTAACTGGAGTTAATTGGAGCTGGAGAACTGAAGAGCTAGGTTGTCAGGCCTGAAGAGTGAACTCCTGTGTGAGTTGTGTTAGAATATTGTGCTCGTTTAACCATAGACAACATCACAGTATTGTCACCCAACCATAGGCACGCAGCCACCCCCGAGCACTGTAACCTTTGGTAGATAAAGTGATTTCAGAAGTAGCACTAGACCCAAAGGATAACTAAGAGAGAGAGAGCACACCTTTCTCCAAAGGTAGTGCACCAAGCAGAAAGTCCCAAACCACAGACCAAGACCAGTACCCAGCTACAGTCGTTGCAACTGCACTCTTCCTCTAGACTTTCACACCACTTTCTTGAGTGTGAGTGTTTTACCAAATGATCTCAAGAGCCTTCTATTTATACTAATTTGACTAGGTGAACATGTGTCTCTTCAAGTAGGGCCAACTTGTCCTTTTCTACATATAATACTTCGATATTACTTATTATGTTGAGCTGACTTGTCTTCCAGGGTTTTTACACATCTGTTTAGGTTTTCTCTTGCTTCCGGGATATTCTATTCTAGTCAAAGGTTTATCCATGGAGGTTAATACCTCCCGCAGCTACCAAAACATCAACACTCCCTCTTAGCTAGGGAGGTATTTAACCATGATGTTCCCTTTTGGTCTTCATAGCCTCGCTCGCTATGCCATGATCCCCTCGTCATAGTTATGCAGACCATTCTACTGGTAGCATAATTAAATCACACATGGCTACACCCATGTGGACTTGTCAATCTCGTCTAGGGGCCACAACCCGCCAGAGAACACTAGAACTACACCTCGTAGTGTGTGTCACCATCATCGTCATGGGATACACCCGCATGACGTGCTCACCCATGTCATGAGTATCATCATTACTATCATCATTATCCATCCATCTCACATGGCATGGGAAAGACCTACATGGTCTTGCAGACCGATAGCATCACCAGAGCTACACAGGATATTCCATGATCACCTAGATCATATTACGAGCAACACCATCACAACCATACAGGTTCTCGACTATGCCACTAGTGTATGAGATTGTCTCACTGGTGTAGCAAAAACTCGGCATACCAGAGCATCTCACCGGATTAGCCTACAACTCGGCATAAAGCCTACAACTCAGCATGAAGCCTACAACTCAGCGCAAGGCCTACAACTTGGCATGAAGTCTACAACTCGGCACAAGGCCTACAACTCGGCATGAAGCCTACAACTCAGCTCAAAGCCTACAACTCGGCTCGAAGGCCCACAACTTGGCACAAAGGCCTACAACTCAGTATGAAACCTACAAGATCCTTCTTTTTGAATTTTGCCATCAACAAATAGAATTATTTTGGAAGCAACACTAGACCCAAAGGATAACCGAGAGAGAGAGAGAGAGAGCACCTTTCTCCAAAGGGCACCAAGCAGAAAATCCCAAACCACAGACCAAGACCAGTACCCAGCTACAGTTGTTGCAGCTGCACTCTTCCTCTAGACTTGCGCACCACTTTCTTGAGTGTGAGTGTTTTACCAAATGAGCTCAAGAGCCTTATATTTATACTAATCTGACTAGGTGAACATGTGTCTCTTCAAGCAGGGCCGACATGTCCTTTTCTGCATATAATACTTCAATATTACTTATTATGCTGAGCCAACTTGTCTTCCAAGGTTTTCACACATTTGTTTAGGTTTTCTCTTGCTTCTGAAATATTCTATTCTAGTCAAAGGTTTATCCATGGAGGTTAATACCTCCCGCAGCTACCAAAACATCAACAAGTTGCACTAAACAACAAGTGTTGTTGTTGGTTTGTTGACAGTTTTCCTAGCTACAAGTTCCCTTGAGTTCCCAGCTGAGAGATTCCTAGTTCCTGTGCCAGAGAGACCTTGATAAACAAATGGCTCATTCCTTGAGTTAGCCCTGATAAACGGATGGTGCATCCCTTGGGTTAGCCTTGATAAACGAATGACACATTCCTTGGGTCGACCCTAATAAACGAATGGGACACCATTCCTTGGGTTGGGTAAGTCAAGAGGAAGAGAGCTGGTAGAAAGATCGAGATAGTTGTAGGAGAATATCAGTTGGGTTATGAGCTTTATTAACTGCAAGTGGACTGTGAGAGACCACCCTCTTTTGTGGATTACTAGCCTCAACTCGGGGGTGATTGATTGTTGAGATTTGGAACAATCAGTCTATTGTTGGGTGGAACGTCTGTCCCAAGCAGCTAGTTGCACGATTTTTGTTTAAAGATAAGTGTTTTATCTCGTTGCTGAGTTATTTACATGTGTTATTGTTGTGCGTGAACTCCGCGTAAATGAGAATGATTTATCTGTTGTTGTAATGGTGGTTTAGTTGCATTTCATGTTGATTATTAGCATGCTTTAGATGCATCTATTTTATGGTTATAGACAATAGCTAAATTTGTTTTAGATTTGTCGTTGTAAGCTACATGAAATAGGCTAACAGTAAAAGAATTACTTTAGTTAGCAGAAGTTTCGTTTGTATATGTATTATGCATGTAATGTTGCTTAGTTGGAGGCTAGGTACATTACATTATGGTATCAGAGTCGTAAGACAGTTTTATGTGACGTGGCCTAGCATAGGTGACTGGGTATGTTACAAAGTGTTATCAGAGCTGATAATGAGAGAGTTTTGCGTGACATGACCTAGTCTGGGTGGTTGGGTACGTTACAACAATGTCCTCAAGTAAGGATCCAACGTCCTCCATAGAAGGTGCAACGTTCCATCAAGCCATCATCATCATGCATGCAACGTCCCATTATCAATGAACTTAGGGTCACACTCATGTGTACTAGAGCATCTCGTGAATGGAGTCATGTGATCAAAATCCCCAACGTCCTCCTAGGAGTGCTAGATGAACTTCCTCAAGTGGTGGGGATGACCTCCATAAAAGTGGTGTAGTAGTCCCTCAACATCCTTCGAAGGATCGAAGTGTCAACCAAGCGTGTGGCTATGTGCAACCATCATTTGAGGAGGCTCTCATGTGATCTAGATGCATCATGAAGATTGGAGACAAGGTACAGAATCCAAACACAACATATAAAGTGAGTCATGTTGATACAAAATCCATTAGATAGATCTCATAGAATATCCTCTTCAAAAGTCACACTAGCCTACAAAATTACACAATTTTCCAAGTCTAGGTATGGGAGGGTCATTATTACCCCCTATTAGGTGTGCCAATACCTGGACCAAGAGGTATGTCCCAGGGAACCCATCAAGGAATATATGCAATGGTAGCGGTATGGATTGGCTTTTACTGCAAATGGTGGATATTATTGACATGCAAGGCCATGTATAATAGTCATCCTCATGAGCACCTTTGTAGAGGGAGCGCGCTTAGACAACGAGGTACCCTTTTCTTGGCATTGTGTCTTTCCAAACCCCTGTTTTCCTTTTTTCTTTATAACTTTAACCTTTTTTTGCTTTTGACATTTGATTTGCTAAGTCATTTCATAAGATATGCATTCATTGCATAGGATTTGGGGTGACGGCCTATTAGCAAGGGGGTAGAGCTCATGCTTCTTTCTTCATTGGTTTTTAATACTTTGTTTTTCTTGTTTCTTTCATTGCCCTGCATTTTGAATTAGGGATTTTCCCATTTCTATATCATTTTTTTTGTAAAGTTGTATCAACCTCAGACTTTCAAGCCCCTTCTTCTCATGGGATTATGAAGCACAAACCTTTTTGGGATACATGTAACAACCATCCCAAAAGAAAGGACAATGGATATGTAATAAATGGAATGTGTTATTCGAGGTAGGAATATGGACATGTTACTCCCTTTAAGGTCCCCCGGTAGTACTGTTGGGGAGTGGGTGTAACTTGATACGAAACAAATAAAAAAAATTGTAGATAATCGAAGAGGATAAGTTTCAAAGATAAAAAAATGGTGTCTAAAGACATCGTTACAACACTTAAGAACATGGCATTGTGATCAAAACATCACAATGCATATAGAACACAAGAACCATGTTTTGCATTAGCATACAACTCTTGTACATGCGTTATTGATAATGAACCATCGAGTTTGTTATTTATAGCTTCAAGATCTAATCAACTTCCTTGGAATCAAGAAAATCTTGTCCACGTATAATCGTCGGTGGTTAGAGTTTACTTCGTCAAATTTGTGTTGTCTAGTCAACTCGACAAGGATGCTCGACCCGACCATCCATGTGTCCAACTTGCAGTGGATTGCTCGGTTGGTCGATCCACCAATCGATTGTCTTTGACTAATAACTTATTGTTCCACTGACAGGCTTGTCAACTACTCGATCGACTGATGTAGATATCCGGTCGATCACTCGACCGATTGTTTCCAGATGTAGGTCGATCGCTCGACCAATTGATTTCAGGAGAAGTGTGATGAACCATCAGAACTTGATGTTCCAACTCCCCCCCATCAACACACGACTCTGGAGATTCAGGAGGCGAAATTACGTTAGTAGGACACCCCCCCATCAACACACGACTCTGGAGATTCATGAGGCGAAATTACGATAGTAGGACACTCCCCCCCCCCACATAATTGTAACTTCCTAAATCCCAAGCATAGTACGCAGCTTGATAAACTTAGCTTCAAATAACGGCTTAGTGAAGATATCAGCTACCTGATCATTTGTTCTGCAATAGACAAGAGAGATAAAGTTCTCATGAACCAATTGTCTCAAATAGTGAGCATGAAGCTCAACATGCTTCATCTTACTGTGGGCAACAGGGTTGTCAACAACTTGAATAACACTTTGATTGTCACAGTAATGGTAGTCAAGGTTTGAATTGGAAAGCCAAGTTCACCTAGAAGTTGGTGAATCCATATTGCCTTTGTCCCTGCATGAATGACACCTCGATATTCGACTTTTGTAGTCGACAAGGAGATTACCTTCTGTTTATTGCATGACCAAACCAACAGTCCAGTGCTGAAGCAAAACACATAGCCAGAAGTGGACTTCCGATCATCACTGTCACCTGCCTAGTTGGAGTCGGTGAAGCCGACCAATGAGTCTGAACTTCAACAATATTTGATATCAAAATGAGTGGTACCCTTGATATAGCGAACATTTCGTTTGACTGCTTTCCAGTGGCTTTCTCTGGGATCCTGCATAAAATGAGAAACTAGACTAACAACAAAGAAAATGTTAGGTTGAATGTGAGTAAGATAAATGAGACCGCCAACCAGTTGTCGATAGAGTCTAGCATCAACTTTAGGAGTTTGACAAGTTTTGCTTGTCTTTACTCTAGATCGAAAAGGAGTAGCACAAGGATTACAATCTGTCATCTTAAAACGTGTCAAAAGATCCATTACATATCTAGATTGAGAAATGAAAAAAAATCAGACAATGGTAATACTTGAAGACCCAAAAAATAATGCAGAATACCAAGATCTGTCATGCCAAAGGAGTCAACAAGTTGTTTTTTCAATCTAAGAATGAGATCAATGTTATTGCCAGTTATGACAAGGTCATCAACATAGACAACAATAATCAAAGTGTTTCCATGAGTATGGAGTACATATATGTTGTGATCAGATTCACAACATTTGAAACCAAGTCAAAGGAAGAAATTGTCGATCTTAGCATACCAAGTTCGAGGAGATTGCTTCAAACCATAAAGGGACTTCTTAAGTCGACAAACCAAGTTAGAATATGTCACAAAACTAGGAGGTTGTTCCATGAAAATTTCTTTAGATAGTTCACCATGAAGAAAGACACTCTTGACATCTATCTGATGGATCTGCCATCCAAATCGAGCAACAAGAGAAAGAATCAGTCGAACATAGTTCATCTTCGTAACAAGGGCAAAGGTCTCAGTGTAGTTGATGTCTTCTTGTTGAGAAAAACCTTTTGCAACCAAACGAGCTTTATGACGCTCAACAACACCGTCATAGGTGTATTTGGTCTTATAGACCTATTGACACTTCACAACATTCTTTCCTTGTGGTCGGGGAACTAAATCCCAAGTGTGATTCTTTGACAGAGAATCATTTTTTGTCTGCATAGCCTACTCCCATTCAGGTTGCCCTTGTGCGTCTAAGTAGGTAATAGGATTAGAGGTTTTAAGTACACAAGTCATCAACGCAACATTGGCATGTTGCTTTTGACTGCGAGTTTGTCAGCCAAAAGAAATATCACCGACATCAGGTCAAACAACTTCAATGGTCTTGGTAGCCCATCTGGGTAGACAAGAAAATGGTGAATTGTTGTTCACTGGAGAAGGTTGATCAGAAGTCGGAACAGTTTCAGTCAATGAAGATGGAAGACCAGTCGAAATAGATATTGATTGACCAGTCGACGGTCCAGTCGAATCTGGAACAGAGTTCGACGAGACATTCAAAGGACTAAAAAATGGAATAAGAGAACTAGAGTTGGCAACAACATCAATGCGAACATCCTGACAATCCAGAGGAAACATTCAACAACTTGATACCAAAAGACTTCTCATCAAACCATACATTTCGTTTGATAATGATTTTTCGTTTGACAGGATCAAATAGTCGATAGGCTTTTAGAGTCTTTAGAGTAGCCCATCATGATGCAAGCACGACTCTTTGCATCCAACTTCTTTCTGCAATCATTAGAAATATGAGCCTAGGAAACACATCCAAACACACGGAGGTGGTCGACTGAGGGATTTCGTCCACACCATTGTTTGATAGGAGTCGTCAACGAAACAACTCGAGTCTAGATGTGATTGAGTAGATAGTTTGCACAATAGACAGCTTCAGCCCAGAAGCAAGGAGGCAAATTTTTGGCTTGCAAGAGACATCTAACCATTTCGACTAACGTCTGATTATTACATTCAACAACGCCATTCTACTAAGGTGTATGAAGAACCGACCGTTGTCGGTCAATACCAGATCGAACCAAGTATTCTTCAAAAGCTCTGTTGGAATAATGATTCATTTATCATATTCTAGATGTAATTGTTTTTAGTATTATTGTTATTTGTTATGTCTAGAAAGTATAATTAAGGTGAGAAGTGTATTTGAGAGATTCATGGAGTGATTATTGGAGAGATTGTTGAGAGATTGTAGGAGAAGATGATTTCCTGTAACATCTTCTCTCATTGTATAAATTCATGCTTTGGTAATGAGAAAGGTTGAGCTGAGTGTTCATTGTTATTTGTTTAATTGTTGCATTATTATGCTGGTGTATTTCTTCATTTGGTATCAAAGCAATATGTTTCTCACGCTACTGTAATTGTGAGGTATTACCATTGTACAATTGAGGTTGAATTGTTGCGTGGAGTTTTTCCAGCAACGTGGAGTTGTGTGGGGAAGAGTGTGAGCGTCTACCCTGGAACCTGGAGCAGGCATGATACAGTAAAGTGTGAAGAAGTGTGTGGATTTTGTAGCGAGAAGTGCGTGGAAGAGGAGTTTGCAACTGGTGTGTTTGTTGTGTGCGACTGGTGCATTTTCTGCATGGAAGAGGCTTCAACTCATGGTAAGATAAAACTAGAGAATCAAATGTTGATAAGGAGGAAGCATGAATTAGCTCCAATTAGTGGCGGACTGGTGCGGTGAGCATGGATTGAGCATAGATATGCGTGGAAATACTTGCAAGAAGACTTTCAACAACCATGCGACTGCCAAGAGCGTGGAGATCCGGTTGTCTGCTTTCATCTTATTAATAACAGTTACAGGGATGAATGCTACTATAATCTCTTTATTCGAATAGCACACAGTTTGGAGAATTGTTTGAATGGCGTGATGTGCAACACAATTGGTTCAATAGCCATGGATTGGTATATAAGAACATTTCCATGGATTGTGGTGTAAGAACATTTCCATGGATTGGTATATAATTATTGAAATATGAGTGGACTGGTGTAAAGATGGGAGCGACTCTTATTAAATGAAGGTATGCACATATATTCATAATTATTAAAATGTACGTGGACTAGTGTAGATTGGAAAATTCTTATTATTAAATGGTGGAGAGGCTTTTTCCTTTTGACTTTATAAAGAATGTAATGAGAGAGAATTAATGTTCTATGTTTATGAGAGAATAAATGTAATTTTTTGTTAGTGAAGGGAGATATAAGAAGTGTTGATTGTAATCCTTTGGAAGAATTGAGCTTTTAGCTCTTCATTGTACTCAAACATTAATAAAAGAATTATTTTTTGGTGGTGGTTGAGTCCCGATTTCTTTGGGACATTGGTTCTCGTCCCGGGCGAAGTGGGACACTTTGTGTTGCTTTTGCGTATTCTCTCTTATTCTCTCTCTCGTTCCTATTTATTCTTCATGGCGACAAGCAATATTGTGTTGCCTAAACTTGTTGGGACAAATGATTTCTATTGGAGCAAACGCATGCAACCTATATTCATCACTAAAGATTTATGGGAGCTTGTAATTGATGGATATACTATGCCTTATGCTGATGAATTCAAAACATTAAGTGATGATGACAAGAAATCATTAAAGGAAATTATTAAGAAATATAATGAAGCACTTTCACTTATAGGGAGCGCAGTTGAAGAATCTATATTTACAAGAATTAATGTTGCAGAATAATCTAAGCAAGCTTGGGATATTTTAAAGAATACATATGAAGGTGTGGTTGTAGCTAAATTGCAAACACTAAGGAGAAATTTTGAAAATGTCAACATGCAAAGTAATGAATCTATTCATGATTACATCACAACGATGCAAGATCTTGTTAATCAGATGAGGTCCTTAGGTGAATATATTCCAGAAAGGAGACTAATTGAGAAGATTTTAAGAAGTGTTTTGCCCAAGTTTCAGATGGTCACCACAAGTATTATGGTTTCCAAAGATTTAAATACAATGAAGATTGATGAATTAAGTGGTTTTTTGCTTACTATTGAAGAAAATCAACCAACTGGAGAAGTGGAGCATGCTTTTTCTACAAGGCATAGAGGAAGAGGAAGATGTGGAAATCAATATCAGAATCAAAATTATAATAGAAATCCACAACAATCACAGAATTAGCAAGGAAATGCATTTAGAGGAAGAGGAAGAAGCCCAAGTCCGTTTAGAGGAAGTTCAAATTAGTTCATAGGACGAAGCAGAGACGGTTTTCGTGGAAGATGAAGAGGAAGAGAAGGATATCAAGAACTACAAGGTCCACAGTGTCATTATTGTCATAAATATGGTCATCTTGAAAGAAATTGTTATGCAAAAATGAGAGATATGGAAAACAAAGGTGCTAATACAGTTGTAGAAGAAACCATGAATGAGAAATTATTCATATCAAGTTTCATGGCACATAATGAAGAAAGTGAAGCATGGTATATTGATTCAAGATGTTCAACTCATATGGTATCTCAAGAGGAGTTGTTTACTAGAATTAATGACAATTATTCTTGTAAAGTTGTATTTGGTGATGATAGAGCTTCAAAAGTTAAAGGGAAAGGCACAGTTGCAATTCCAACATTGCATGGAAAGAAGAAGTTTATTGATGATGCATTGTTTACACCAGCGTTGAAGAAGAACCTACTTTCTGTAGGATAGATGATGGAGAAGAGCTATAAGTTAGTGTTTGATAAAAAAGAATGTTTAATCATGGATAAGTTGAATCATAATGCAGTTGTGGCAAAATGAGAAATGACTAAAGATAGAATTTTCAAGCTTTCTTTTGATTCAAGTAATTCACAAAGTTTGAATGCAACAGAAGAGATGAACAACAAGATTTGGCATTTAAGAACGAGACATTTGAATTTTCAGAGTTTGGTGTTGCTTCGAAAGCATAATATTGTGAATGGTCTTCCTTATATCAAGAATGATGATGAAGTGTGTGAAGGATGTAATTTTGGGAAACAACATAGGGAAAGTTTCTCAAATAGAACTTGGAAGGCTAGTGAACATCTAGCATTGGTGCATTCGGATTTGTGTAGTCCAATGGAGACAATGTCTTTTGGAAAGGCTTGTTATTTTCTCACTTTCATTGATGATTTTTCAAGGAAAACTTGGGTGTATTTTTTGCAGGAGAGATCTGAAGTGTTTTCTCATTTTTTTGAGTTCAAGGCATTGGTTGAAAAACAAAGTGGTTTCAAGATTCTCACCCTAAGAACAGATAATGGGGGAGAATATAGGTCAAATGAATTCTTGAATTATTGCAGGAAGAATGGTATAAAGCAAGAGTTTACCAATTTCTACTCTCCTCAACAGAATGGAGTGGCAGAGAGAAAAAACAAAACCATAGTTGCGATGGCTAGGAGCATGTTAAAGGCTAAGTCACTTGGTAATGAATTTTGGGTTGAAACAATACACACATCAATATACATTCTTAATAGATGTCCTACAAAGGAAGTATTGAATTTGACTCCCGAAGAAGCATGGTCAGGACATAAACCAAGTGTTGCACATATGAAAGTTTTTGGTTGCATTGCATATGCACATGTTCCGAAGGAAAAAAGAAGCAAATTGGATGATAAAAGTGTGAAGTGTATTTTCATTGGTTACAGTATTGAAACAAGAAGTCACAGGTTCTTTGATCCTCAAGCAAAGAAAGTAATAATAAACAAAGATGTTGTATTTGATGAGCAGAGAATTTATCAGTCAAAACTTGTACAATTGGAATTAAAAGAAGATACAAATACTCTTGATGGTGAATCACATTCCAAGTCAGTAAAGCAAGATGAATTTAAGAAGAAACCTAAGTGGTTTGAAAGAAGTCATTATGAAAGCAATATGTTAGATAGAAATTTTGAAAGAAGGATTACCATATCCCAAAGTAATCTTGTGAATTATTCACTTATGACACAAGTAATGAAGATGGATGAACCACAAACTTATGCAGCAGCATCAAGAAAGAAAGAATGGAGTGAAGCTATGGAAGCAGAGTTGAATGCTTTGGTGAGAAATGATACATGGGATTTGGTGAACTTACCAAAAGGTAAAGAGGTGATTGGTACTAAATGGGTTTATAAAACTAAGCACAATTGATAAGTATAAGGCTCGTTTAGTTGCAAAAGGTTATGCATAGAGAGAAGGCATTGACTATACTGAGACATTTTCCCCCGTGGCAAAGATGGATACAATCAAGATGGTTCTTGCATTAGTTGCTCAGTATAAATGGACAATTTTTCAAATAGATGTTAAGTCAGTTTTCTTGAATGGTTATGTGGACAAAGAAATTTATGTGGAGCAACCTAAAGGTTTTGAAGTTCCAGATAAAGAAGATAAAGTTTACAAGTTGAAGAAGGTTTTATATGGTCTTAAACAGGCACCAAGGGCTTGGTATTCAATAATTGATAAATACTTCCAGGATCATGGCTTAATCAAAAGTTTATCTGAGCCTAATCTTTATATTCTTTAGTCAGGTCAGGATATTTTGATTGTGCACTTTATGTTGATGATTTAATTTACACAGGGAACAGTGTTGAGTTATTTCAAAAGTTTAAGTCACACATGATTGTTGAGTTTGAGATGACAGATCTTGGAGAGTTACATTATTTCTTGGGAATTGAAGTTTGGCAGAAAGAAGATGGTATTTTGATGTCACAAGGCAATTATACTTTGGATATTTTGAAGTTCATAATGATGAGTTGCAAGCTAGCAACAACTTCTTTGGAAGTTGGGTTGAAGTTATACGGACATGATGACTCCAAATCAATTGATATTACTTTGTATCGTCAATTGGTTGGAAGTTTGATCTACTTAACTACAACTCGACCGAATATATCTTTTGCAGTCAGTATGGTATATAGATTCATGTCAAACCCCAAGGAAATACATTGGAAAGAAGCTAAGAGGATTTTGAGATATCTACGTGGTACAATTGGTTATGGTTTGATATACAGATCTACAGAAGATTTCAGGCTTATTGGTTATACAGAGTCAGATTGGGCAGGTTGCATGGATGACAATAAATCAACTTCAGAATATTCTTTCAGCATGGGTTCAACAACAGTTGCTTGGAGCACTAAAAAGCAACCTACAGTTTCTCTCTCCACAACAGAAGCAAAGTATAAAGCAGTAGCGACATCAGCATGTGAAGCAATTTGGTTGAGAAGAATTTTGGAGGATCTTCATGAGCAGCAGGAATGACCTGTTCAGTTGATATGTGATAATCAAAGTACTATTTAGATGACAAAAAATCCAATGTTTCATAAGAAGACTAGGCATATTGATATCCAGTATCATTTTATTCGAGATTTGGTTCAACAAGGTGTGGTCGAGATCAGTGATTGTAGAACAGGCGAACACGTAGTTGATATTTTCACCAAAGCACTATCAAAGGAAAAGTTTTGCAAATTCAGAGATGATCTTGGAATATTTCCAAATGATCATTATGGGGCAGAAATGTTGGAATAATTATTCATTTATCATATTCTAGATGTAATTGTTTTTAGTATTATTGTTATTTGTTATGTCTAGAGTGTATAATGAAGGTGAGGAAATATATTTGAGAGATTCATGGAGTGATTATTGGAGAGATTGTAGGAGAAGATGATTACCCGTAACATCTTCTCTCATTGTATAAATTCATGCTTTGGTAATGAGAAAGGTTGAGCAGAGTGTTCACTGTTATTTGTTTAATTGCTCCATTATTATGTTGGTGTATTTCTTCAAGGTTGAGGTGCTTGATGGGTCGACCACATTGATTTTCAACAAAGGCTCTAAATTCTTTGAACTTTTCAAAGACAAGATTCTTATTCTTCAGAAAATAAACCCACGTGAAACGAGAGAGATCATCAATGGAAGTGAAGATATACCTTGCATTTGCTTAGGAAGGTAGATTGATGCAACAAAGATCACTGTGAACTAGCTCCATGAGGTTTTGTGCTCGCCACACTTTGCCAGAATCAAATGGTGGTTGTTGATGCTTGCCAAGCACACATCCTTTACATACTCCATCATGGGAAAAAAACTTTAGGTAAACTAGCAACCATATTTTGAGTTGCCATTGACTACAGACTTTGAAAATTCAAGTGTCTGAGTCGTTCATGCTAAGTTCGACTTCGTTCGTCGGTGTGAGCAACAAGAGCAGTCGAGTCGAGTCGTGTCACAAAACTTATACAAATTGTTCTTCGGTTTGAGAACATTCCGACAACAATTGATCGACCTTTCTTCAAATCTTGAACAAAGAACTGATCTGACCAAAATTCCACAATATTATTTGTTTGTGTTCGCTGAGAAACTAATAACAGATTGGCACTGAGGTGTGGTACATGATATACGTCGACAATTCTCCCATGTTGACAAGAAACATCACCTTGACTAACAACATCGAGAGAAAAATCATCAGCAACATATATCTTCCTCTCCACAGCTTCATCTAAGAACATGAACAAGGAAGTGTCCTTAGCAATGTGATTAGTGCACCGAGAGTTGACTACCCATTCATTTTGCGTGGAATGAGACAATAAGGCTTGAGAAGTTCTGACTTGGAAGGTGAAATTATCAGCAGATCTGCGAACAATGGACACGTCTCCTTCAAGGCATTTAACCTTCTCCTCTAGATCGTCTATTTTCTTATAGCAGACTTTCTCCACATGTCCAGTCTTTCCAAAGTAGTGGCATGTCTTCTTTTTTCGACTCTGGCAGGGTGCATGTATCTGCCCTTTAGGTTTTTGGTCGAGGCATCCAAATCTCTATATAGGGGTATCAAATCGTCCTCTTTCTTTGTGATTCGACTTGCCCTTTCCCTTGAGCAAGTGGGCTTGATATTTACCACCAAGCTTTCCTTCATCAATAAATTTGTGTTGATCAATGATCAATATGCCACAAAAATCTTCAAATGTGTAATCCTTACCATCTTCCTTGTGTGCTTGTCAGTGGGTGTAGAAAGTCGAAATGAATACGTCGAATGGTGTTCTTAAATTCATCAGGACCAAATCGATGATTTGTCCGTCTTTCTTTTGATAATTTTTTCCACGTTCCTCCAACTTCAACTGTAGTTCTTTCATGTGCGCCAAATAGTCCTCTATTATGTCGAAATAATGAGG
Source organism: Picea engelmannii (assembly GCA_009831015.1). NCBI lineage: Eukaryota > Viridiplantae > Streptophyta > Pinopsida > Pinales > Pinaceae > Picea > Picea engelmannii. The sequence goes on along the minus strand of ML786525.1, from coordinate 102,096 downwards.
ATCGAGAGAGATCAACTCTTTCTCCAATTGCATGACGTGGCTTTCATTGAATCTATCGAATATTGACTTCAACTTCTTCCATACTTGATGAGGGAAATCGATTCCACTGATGTGAGAACAAATCTCTCGTAAAATATAGGTCATGATGACCCCCATAGCTTCATTCGTCTTTCCATCAACAATGAACTTTTCCTGATTGTTTGTTGGATCTGGAATCACAGTCTTCGTGCACTGCCAAAATCCTTTACTCTTCAGTAGGTTTTCCATGTATAGTGCTCATATCGAATAATTTAACCCATTCAAGATTACAAGATCGATCTTTGAAGCCATATTCGATATCTAGACATATAAGATTTGTTTCTACAAGTTACAGTCTGCAAATCACCGACATAGAGTCAATCACACAACAAATCTGACTTAACACGATTTGCGGACAACATGCGAGGTCACAAACAGTCGCTTTGATACCATGTTGGGGATTGGGTGTAACTTGATATGAAACAAATAAACATAATTATAGATAATAGAAGAGGATAAGTTTCGAAGATAAAAAGATGGTGTCTAAAGACATTGTTACAACACTTAAGCAAAAGGCATTGTGATCAGAACATCACAATGCATATTGAACACAAGAACCATGTTCTGCATTAGCATACAACTCTTGTACATGCATTATTTCTAATGACCCATTAGGTATGCTATTTATAGCTTCAAGATCTAACTTCCTTGGAATTGGGAAGATCTTGTCCACATATAACCATTGGTGGTTAGAGTTGACTCCGTTAAATTCACGTTGTCTAGTTGACTCTTCAAAGATGCTCGACCCGACCATCCATGCATCCAACTCATAGTCGATTTGTTGGGCTAGTCGATCTATCGACCGTCTGTCTTCAATTGCTAGTTGATTGTCCAATCGACAAGCTTATCAACTACTCGACCCACTGATGTAGATATTCAGTCGATCGTTCAACTGATTGTTTTTAGATGTAGGTCGATCGCTTATTCGACTGGTTTCATGAGAAGTGTGATGAACCATCAGAATTTGATGTCCCAACAAGTACAACCTTGCCCAATAGTGACAACACTTGACTAGAATATGATAATGACCACCAAGGTGAGACAAAGAAAAAAACATAACTTCAAAGCATCATGATTCATTATCCAAATCAACCCATGATCACCACTTTCATGCCTCAAGTATTAACATTATCATTTGATATGAAGTGTTAGAACGATGTACTTGAGTATGTAAATGCACCATATCATATGAGTGAGTTGAGTCGAGCATGTAATAGAAGGCATCTATGGAAAACTATCTATGGAGAGTATGGAATAAGAGCATCGGCTCTGTTGTCCGAAATATGTATCATGGAGAAAAAATTATCCTCTAGTTATCCCTAGGAATGGGGAGGTAACATTTGGCTTCAACACGGGGACATGTGCTCACCGTAGAGCGTATGAGAACCTCAACAATCTTTGAAACTCCAAGATCCACACTCTGCATCAAACTTGAAACTACTGCTACTTTCTAACATAAGATCATCAGTAAAGACGAGTAGGGGGATACAGTCCCCCTGGTATATGAAAAAGATTGTTGGAAATTTCTGCTATGAAATTTTTGCTACTTTGTGTGAGTCAACCCCATAAGAGTGTTTTTTTGCATATTTTTCACACGAGTGTTCACTAAAATTTGAGCACAGAGGTGGCTGATTTTTTTTTCATAAAATGGCTCTAAGTGCTCAAGAGAATATGCATCATACCCCATAAAATATGGTTGGTAGTTACCATGAGAAGACTGTAATAAATAAGCCATAGGTGGTTGAAACAGAGCTATGAACATATCTTCTCCATGTCGCCAAAAATATGAATCATCAATGTACATATATGGCTAATAATGATCATGAAAATCTACTGAAAATGACAATTGTTCCAAACGCAATAATTTTGCAGTATTGACCCTAGAGTCATCATTAGTATCATAAATGGAATCCCCATCAAAATATAAATAAATCATATACCATTTATTTCTTTCAATATGTACAAGGTCATGATATTTTCAATCTTATGATTATCATCTTTTTCATCAAATGAAAAATTGATAAAATCCAAGGATTTCTCTAAAAATTCTTCACTTTCCAAGTCATGAAAGGGTGCATCACAAAAGTCAAAGTCTTGGAAAGGAGCACAATTTACCATACCCTTGTTTTCATGTAAAGGAGAGACAAAAGCTTGGATACCATCATCTTCATTAAATGGAGGAGTAAATACTAATTTTTCATCTTCATGAGGAGGAATGCTCTCTCCAACAGGTTCTTCTTCATGGACTTGATCTTTAATGAAGTCTTGAGGTGCTTGATCTTCAAAGTTTTCATCAAAATATTCATGCATGGGATCAAGAAGCTCTTCTTCAACATGTTCTTCATGTGCTTGATGACTTTCTTCATCAATTTCTTCTTCGTTGACCCACTCATCATTTGCTATGTTAAGTTCCAATAGTTCCTTGGACAAAATAATGGGTTGATTGTTGATCAGGGGTTCATGATGAGGGTTGATCTGCATTTTCTTATTGCCCTACTTCTTTTCCATAGTATCACATAATGAATTCACTGCGTCATACTTTTCAGCGATCTCTAGGGAAAGCAAATTCGTGGGGTTGTGTTATAGGCTTACAAAAGGATGTCAAATTATTTTCTTCATTCAATTGAAATATTGAACGAGAAATTCATGTCATAGAAGTTTTGGTAAGTTGCTCACAACAAGTATATTCAATGACATTTTCATTGTCTTCAACAATGTTAAAAAAAACCTTATTCTCGTAGGGTTGCCATTGGATCTTGAAAAGTGTCTTCATACCTATGAAATCTTGGGCCCCATTGCTTGAAAAACTCTTCAAAGAAATATACAATAGAATATATACTTTTTGGTTTGCAAATATATATAATCCAATCCCTTTGAGCCTTCAAAGAATAAGTAAATACCCTCATTAAGACATCTTGATGCATCACATTGATTTTTGAAATGTATTTGAGGAATTTCACAATACGAGGAATGGTGAAAGACTGGTCACCATCAAATTCAGAACAATCATCCAACCATTATGAAGAATCGTGATTTGGGTACCCATGAACACTCTTAACATCAATAGCCTTATATATTTCATGAAATTCCCATGGTGTCATGATTCCTTCATTTGATAATATGCAACCTTATACAAAATATGAAAATAGGATGACACCTTAAAAAATATGTGTGGAGTCGCCAAAATGTTACCACACAATCTAGCACCAAATGCAAAGCCTTCACAAGGCACTAAGACTAGTGGAACATGGAAGATGTCATCACTGTCATTTATGCAACAACTTCCCTCTGTGTAGTGAATGAATAGTATCCAACACAAGGGAGACTTCTCGAGTAGCTTCCAAGAATTCCTAGGCAAGACACAATAAAATCTAGGCCCCCTTGGGATGACTACTCACGTTACCACCAAGATAAGGATAAACAAAGTAATAGAGAGGTGGTGGGATAAGAGAATTTCCATATTTAAAGTATTGAGGATTCAAAGCCAACAAAGAGAGCTCTCCAAGTCAAGTATAAGTTCAGTGGGGTCCCCAAACGCTGGAAATAAAGAAAAGTTCTAAGGATGTAATAAAACTTGCAAAAAATGTATGAAATTACAACAATAAAGTAAATAACTACCGCAACAAAAAAATATTACAATAGTGAAATAAATTACTTCTAACAGTATAGAGAATATTTCAGCGTTGAAATAAGTGATTTTCAACAATAGTAAAATCATTATTGTAGTAAGAATGATTATTTTCAACAGTAAAAGAAATTATTACAGTAGTAAATAAATGATTAACAAAGTTATCAACTTGACGAGAACTGTGACCTCAAAACGAGAACTCTAGCCCTAAAAACTCATAATTTTTGTGTTAAAAACACCAAAATCAACCTCTAAATTGAAAAGTGGAGCTGCTAGTAGCATATTTTTCTTTTTCAGGGTTAAAATTATGACCCTTTGCAACTGTGACTTGTAATGTGTGTAACAAAAACCTTAAAGTCAACTCCCAAATCGAAAACTTGTGCTACCAGTAGCACCCTTCTTTTTTGGTGGGGTTAAAATTACAACTTGTTTGAAACTATGGCTTTAATAACCAATACCATTACAACCAAAATCCTCAAATCATTCATCAAATCAAAAAGTGGTGTTAGCACACTTTGGATTTTTAAAGTTGAAAATATGACTTGTTTGAAACCATAGATTTAATAATAGTTACCATTACAACCAAAATTTTAAAATCTACCCCTGAGTGTTAGCGATATAAACTTTGTTTTTAAACTTAAAATTATAACATTTTAAAACCATCACCTAAGAAACCAATATTATTGCAAATAAAATCACCCTATCTACCCTTCCTCCACAAAAACCATATTAAAATTTAAACATTAAAAAACTAAATATTATGTAGATATATATACCTACCCTTGCTCCACCAAAACCATAAAAAGAAAAAAAAGAAATGGAAAAAAAT
>ML786525.1:75168-88532 GCA_009831015.1 Picea engelmannii | reverse complement strand
TGTATAGTCCCATGTTTACCAATAGGGAGTTAGGCACCAACTATATCTCATGCACCACTTCCCTCTTAAGTGGTAACCCTTTAGGCTCTTGGAACACTTCACTGTACATTTGTAAAAGTTCCTCCAACCGAGGTTTTTGCTCTTTAGTACCCCCTCGAGCGATGGATTTACTTTTACTGGTTCATCTCCTCGTTGATTTTGTTTTAAGAAGAGCCATACAAACTTCTTGAGCTAATCAGTTCCTTGGCTTGGTTAGTGTTACACCTTATTTTACATGAGGCCAACACTAGTGAATTTTTTCACTATGCTTGTGATTCTATTGATTGTTGGGCGTTTTTCCCTTGCCCACAGGTAGTGTTTTCCTTCCACATCCTCTCTCACACTCTTCTAAATGTTGTATGTCCCTCCATTGTGAATGACTCACCCGTTAGTTAACGCATTCTTGTGTTTGAGCATTGTTTTATAGTTGGTCGACTTGATTCTTGGAAGGTTGACTTGTCTTTGGTTGGTTGGAGTGAGTTTTAGGTGGATAGATTTGGCTTTGTGATAGCCTTATTGCTTAACATGAAGACCAGAGTGCAACATCCATGTTTTTAACTTCAATCACACACATTGTTTACTTATGAGTGTTGAGCTACTTACCTATGTAATGGTTGCAAATAAGAGTGGGAGTTGAGCTATCATACTTGTGTTGGTTGCAAAGAAGAGTGAGTGTTGAGCTATCATACTTGTGTTGGTTGCAAAGAGAAGTGTTTCATAGTTATTTTCTTTCTTGTTTGTGTGTGAATGGAATAGCTGCTTTGTATGGAATGAATTCAAGAGTTACTATGTGTTAATGAGTTGATGGAGTAGTTCCTTGAAGTATTAAAACATGTCAGTTTAAGATTGTCATTTGAGGTTTCCTTTTCAATCTTACATAACAATCCAATAAGAGACATAGGAATACATGTTGGTGAAATGGATAGGCTATAAGCCTACCATTTACATATCAAATGGTATCAAAGCATGAGTTTGAGTACACCTAGTGAGGCTTGTATGGTAAGTACATGTAATGACTACCAAAGAAGTGGACAAGAGTTGTTGCCATGGCTAGAACGGAGTAGAGCAACAAAAATGGTAGGGAAACATCATGGAGAAGATGAAGAAAAAGATCCTAGGGTCAGGCAGATCTACTTGAGCAGAGCTTGGCCATGCTAACATCAATGGTGTCACAACTATTAACAATGAAGTGTAAGCAAACACCATCAATAGAGGCTTGTCATGAAGACCTCAAGAAAGAGGAAAATAACCTAGAGATAGAGTGCAAGATTGGGCCAGAGATGGGAGAATGCAATTGTAGCAAGACACAAGTACTTTTTCGTGTGCAGACCAAGGTGGACATCAAGCCATATGTTGGGGATGTTGGTTCCATCAAACTAGATCGATGGCTATAACAGATGGAGGTTTACTTCAACGTGCATGAAGTAACCAGAAAACAAAAGATTTATTTTGCTCGGTTGAAGCTTGAAGGCCATGCTTTGGCATGGTGGGAGAATGATGCAGTAAGCAGAGTATTGAAATATGAGTCATCGGTGACCGGTTGGGAGGTGTTCAAGGACATGATCAAAGCCCAGTTCTGCCCAATCGGATATGAGCAACACCAATAGATTGTATGTCATTACTTCAGGTAGAGCCAAGGACAATTGGTGCAAGAGTTCACCATAGAGTTTAGGAAGAGAGATATTCAGTTGGGAGTCTCTCTCAAAAGTCCAGATATGCCAATCAAGTGCATAGGGACATTGTTACCTCAAATTTGATGTCAACTAATGTTATTCAGACCAAAGATGATTGATGAGGCCGTTATTCAAGCACAATACCTTGAGGGGAGACAAGCGAAAGCAACCGTTAAGCACACACAAGCAACCAGAACCACAAGAGCACCACAAAAAGAAGAAAAACAAGAAGTGGAATGAGAAGAAGATTGTGGCAGCGACACGGGAAGTAACACCTTCCTCCAAGCAATGCAAAGGTTGTGATCCAAAGGGACACATTGAGAAGGACTATTGGAAATTGCACCTTGAGAAGTGCCCCAAAAATTTTCAAAAGAAGAAGAAGAAAGTGATGTTAATTGTGGATGCCAATGAAAAGGTGGACAACACATCAGACCTGGACGGGAAGATCAATTGCACCAATCTTCAAAAGGAGGTGGCATTAGTTGGCTGCAACCATAAGGAGCAGAAGGAGATGACCGAATTATTTTGCATTAAAATCCACATGAAACAGAGCAAGCTAGACTAGTTGTTTGATCTCGATTCACAGTCCAACTTGATCTTCGCGCAATTGGTTGAGAAGTTTGGGCTAGAGACACAAGATCATATGCAACCATACCCCCTGGGTTGGGTAAGGCATGATGTGGAATTTGAAGTGAACAAGCAATGCAAATTCAAATTTGACATCAACGAAAACTTTGTTGATGAAGTGATTGCAAATGTGGTTCCTTTGGACATATGTGGAGTCATCTTGGGAAGCCCATACTTGTACGTGAGAGATTCCATATGCAGGGGGAGAGATAACTAGTATAGGGTAGTCAAGGATGGAAAGGCATATGCCATAAATGCATACAAGGACAAAGCCAAACTATTTCTAATCAATGCTCATTAGGCCAAAAGAAGCATGGGTGGTATGAAGAAGTTTGTTTTGTTGTTTTGGAGAGAAGGAAAACGACAAGTTGGAGATGAAGGCATCATTGGAAGAATATAGTGGCAAGCAACATCAACAACTATAACATTTGATTGAAGCCTATAAAGAAGTGTTTCAAGAGCCTTAGGGATTGCCATCCTAGAAAGAGGTTGAACACGAGATTCAGTGGTTGCTGAAGTCACCACTACCTAACATTGGGTTGTATAGGTAGTCCATCATTAAAGCAGATTAAGTAAAGGAGCAATTGGAGTAGTTGTTGGAGCAGGGAGTCATCATACCTAGTATGTTGCCACATGGCTCACCCATCATCATGGTGCCAAAGAAGGATGGAATTTGGAGAATGTGCATTGACTACCATGCCCTGAATAAAATTACCATCAATAATAGATATCCTCTGCCAAGGATTGAGGACTTGTTGGATCCGCTGCAAAAATCCAAATTCTTCACCAAGTTGGATCTCAAATCAAGCTACTATCAAGTGAGGATCAAAGCGGAAGACGTGTGTAAGAGAACATTCAAAACAAGAGAAGGTTTGTACAAGTGGTTAGTAATGCCTTTCGGTTTATACAATGCACTTGCAACTTTTATGAGACTGGTGAACGATGTGCTACACTCCTTCATTGACTCTTTTGTAATAGTATATTTGGATGACATACTAATCTTCAACAATATGTGGCAAGAGAACTTTTCACATGTGACACGAGCACTAAATACCTTAAGAAAGAATCATTTGATTGCCAATTTGAAGAAATGTGAGTTCGAGAAGACATCCTTGATATATCTTGGACACATGATAGATGGAGGAGAGTTGGGAGTGGATCTAAAGAAGATTTTAGCCATCACCCAATGACCTATTCCCACTAGCATGATAGAGGTCAGGAGTTTCATGGGAGCAACTCAATACTTGAGAAAGTTCATTGTAAACTTATCCACGGTGGCAGCGTGTAATAAACATAAATATATAAATATAAATAAATGAATAAATAATTGAAAAGACACAACATAATGAAAAGTCATGTCTTAACAAAAGGACTTGATTCCTAGTGAAAAGGCACCCACCTAGGTATTTATACGGGGCCCTCATTGTATTCATTAATATTCTATTATCCCATACATTTTATTCTATACATTAATTGATCCTACATAATAGCGTAAGCGATCCTTAAAAAATAAAATAAAATAAAGTGTTGCCACAATGATAAAGGGTCAATACGATAAGGAACGTTCAATTAAATCAAAGAAAAATTTAAGTAGTATTCCCAACACAATAATTAAAATAGTGTTTGGAGATGTCATTGCCTACAATTGTGACTAATAACTTTGTCGACATTGTTAAAAGACACTTAAGTGATGAAGTATTAATCACTGTGTGTTTTGAAGAAAATAAGTGGATGAAACACACCACATCCAAAGTCATTAGAATGTTTCAAAATAATGTTGTGACTAATAACTTTGTCGACATTGTTAAAAGACACTTAAGTGATGAAGTATTAATCATTGTGTGTTTAGAAGAAAATAAGTGGATGAAATACACCACATCCAAAGTCATTAGAATGTTCCAAAATAATGTTCCAAGATATAAATTGTTATGAAAAAAATTTGAATCGACAATTTATATAAGTAGCTAAACATAAAGTGTATTAAGTAAAAGTATATTAAGTGGTTATATATGTTTCTACTTACCTTTATATATTATATGCGGATGAAGGAAAAGTAAATGGATATATTAAGGTGATTTTTTTTAACAGATAAATAAAATGGTATTTAAGAGTTTATTAAAAATTGTGAGACAATATTAGATTACTTTACATTAAAGTACAAGATTTGGTCGACCAATAACTTTGTCGACATTGTTAAAAGATACTTAAGTGATGAAGTATTAATCACTGTGTATTTACAAGAAAATAAGTGGATGAAACACACCACATCCAAAGTCATCGGAATGTTCCCTATAACCCTTCCAAAATATAAATTGTTAGGAAAAAACATTTGAATCAACAATTTATATAAGCAGCTAAACATAAAATGTCTCTACCTACCTTTATATATTATATGCGGATGAAGGAAAAGTAAATTGATATATTAAGGTGATTTTTTTTAATAGTTAAGTAAAAGGGTATTTAAGAGTTTATTAAAAATTGTGAGACAATATTATATTACTTTACATTAAATTACAAGATCGTTACAAGGAAAACAAAAAGTAATTGATATTATCAAAGTTATAAAAATGGTTATTCAAGGAATTTTTATTTTCAAAGAAGTTATTGAAGAATTTTTAATATAAAGGTGTTATTATATCTTTGAGGAAAAATAAGAGGTATATAAGCTTCATAATCAAGGTATCATTTATTGCAAATTTTCGACAAAAACAAAATGAATCTGGATAATCAGGAAAAAGGAAGTTTTCCTAAAACTTCAAACAACTATGCTTCAATGCTACTTATAATCAATGGGACACTTGGAGGGAAAGATATCACTATTTCTATTGCTTCCGTCGAAGGTAAAATTATGTTAGTACTAAATTCACTAACCAATTAGTGATTCTCAAGTAAACTATAATTGAAAAACTAAACTTTTGGGACAAGAAACAATATGACATAATCAATTTACAACTAAACATTGGGAATTATACTTTTGTATCGGAATTCATTGTTGGATCCTTATGGAGCGATGATGGTGACATATTTTTGGGTTCACCCTAGATGGAAACACTAGGGTCTTTCATCTTAAACACGAAGAAGAAGCTTTTGAAATTTTCCTGTAAGAAGAAGAAGATAGTGTTATAGGACATTAAGTTGGATTCAAATTTAGTAACATCAAAATACCTTAAAGATATCTCAAAAAGTATCCTTTAGGATAGTCAGAAGACCATACAAAAAATGCAAAAATAATTTGACAAAGTTATCATAGATGCAAATGAAAATTTTTATCGCCTAAAGGATCATAATCAAAACCTACTTACACAAATTAAGGAGCTTAAGAACGATAAGATGTTGGAAAATTGTTGAATTTTCTAATTTCCAGATCTTATAATTATTGCCTTATGATTTCAAACAGAATTTAATTCCATTGTTATTATAGAATAATTACACATTGATAATCTCAACTGAAATAAAACTACAACGGAAATAACAAAAACATAGAAAGATAGCCATGCACAATAGACACAATATTTTTACCGTGGGAAACCCAACCTTGGGAGAAAACCCATCAACTTTTCTTAAGAAGAATTCAAGCTAGAAAATATATCACCATAAAATGAAGAACCCAACATATAGAAGGTTGTGCCCTAGCATGAGGAAGGTCTCTCAAGGCTAGCGAACCACTAGAAAAAGATAGTGCACCTCAAAATTTGCGCAACTGGAAACTGACAATTGGCAACTACAATTGCAATTGTAACTGGTAACTGCAACTGCAATTGTAATACTGCAACTGCAACTGTAATTGACAACTGCAACTGGGACTTGTTCACTTGTTGAGGAGAGCTTGTGAGTGATGTGATAATGAAATGATCCAGCCTTTATTTATAGTAATCTGAGTCGCCTTTATTTACTTGCTTCTTTTGTCCACAATAATTCATTAAATGCTTTTTCGGGGTTCTTTAATATTTTAATGGTCTTTGACTTGTCTTCTTGGCTTTCTTATTTTACTAGAAAAGTTGTCCATGAGCCATGTTGATGTATCATCTCCTCACATGCACATCTAATTAATATAGGGCTCTAATGTTGAGTAAACCCACCGAGAAGCCCCTCATCACAAGAGGTCTCTTGGGCCTTTTTCTTCAACATTAGACTAGACTTGTAAACAAGTCAAACTTGCGTTGTAAAAATTAGATCATTCCATCCTACAACAGGAAATGTGAAAGCATCTAACATCTCGAGTCTTTATCACTCCTTATCAAATCAACATGACTAAGGAGAAATACTACACCTGGGCCATTCACCACTAGTAAATCCTCGTGAGGGAATGTATCATTTTCCCTTGGTCAAATTAGCGTGACCAATCTGGGAGAATGTCTGCCCAATGCTGCTAACTGGAGAACCATCAATATCCTAGGGAATTCACCATTAGCATAGCCCCGTGAGTGAATGTATCATCCTCCCTTGGTCAAATCAGCATGACCAATCTAGGAGACTATCTTCCTGATGTTGCATCTCGAGTCTTTATCACTCCTAGTCAAATCGACATGACTAAGGAGAACGACTACGCCTGGGCCATTCACCACTAGCAAAGCCTCATGAGTGAATGTATCATTTTCCCTTGGTCAAATTAGCGTGACCAATATGGGAGAATGTCTGCCCAATGCTGCTAACTGGAGAACCATCAATATCCTGGGGAATTCACCATTAGCATAGCCCCGTGAGTGAATGTATCATCCTCCCTTGGTCAAATCAGCATGACCAATCTAGGAGAATGTATGCCTGATGCTGCTAACTGGAGAACAATCAACATCATGGGCCATTCACCACTAGCATAGCCCCGTGAGTGAATGTATCATCCTCCCTTGGTCAAATCAACATGACCAATCTGGGAGAATGTCTGCCCGGTGTTGAAACATCAACAAAAATAATTTAGAACTTATTAAGAAGGAAGCATCCAAGGCCTCAAATGTAAAAATCCAAGTTGTAGAGAAAGGGACAAATATAGATCCAATCAACACCACAACTCAAGCAGGTGAAAAATCAATTGAAGTAAGGACAACTTCGGATGCTAAAGTGCAAATGGCGAAAATTCCAAGTGTACTTCTTAACAGAAATTCAACGATCAATAAAGCAACACTAGTTCATGAAGAAGATACAACACGAAAAGTAAATCGAGAGAATGCTACAAGCATGATAAGGGAAAGTCATGCTACAAAGACATCTTATCGACATCCTAATCATGAAAGCGGGTTCATTAACAAGTTAGTTTATCAACATCACTCAAAATGAAAACAATCAACCTATCTTCAAAAGAATATTGATGCCAATGCAATTGAATCTCATAATAACAACTTATCTTGGGAATCCTATAAGCGCAATAATCCACAAATGATCGAATTCGGATGGTCAGATCCTTTTACAGATCGACAATTATGTTCCTCACTAGGAAGTTCATATCATCGCGTATCATTAACTGTGATAGCATCAAGAATAGAGAATCATGTGAAGACGTTACAAGCCAGAGCAAAGATGTAGGGCCTTTCCATAAATATGCTTTGAGGACAAAGCCTTTCTAAAAGGGAAGACATTGTAATAAACATAAATCTATAAATATAAACATAAATCTATAAATATAAATATAAATAAATGAATAAATAATTGAAAAGACACAACATAATGAAAAGTCATGTCTTAGCAAAAGGACATGATTCTTAGTGAAACGACAGTTGCCTAGGTATTTGTACGGGGCCCTCATTGTATTCATTCATATTCTATCATCTTATATATTTTATTCTATATACTAATTGATCAAGGTGGATTTCTTTATATTCTTCCAAATATTTTGGGTATTTTGTGTATGAGCCAACTTGGTTCGCTGCATAGTGCCATTTCATGTCCTGATCGCCAAAGGAAAGAACTTTCATTGGGGTAAGCCACAACAAAGAGCATTTGAATATTTGAACAAGAAGATCAATGATGCTTCGGTCCTAGTCATGCCAACTTCGCAACAACCTTTTGAGCTAGAGACAAATGTCAGTGGGTATGCATTAGGAGTTGTTATAGCGCAAGTTGTAGGTTGGGAAAAGCCCGACCCAACCACAAAGCAAGTGCTACAACTTGGGAATCTTACACCCAATGTCACCTCGATGTAGGTCCCGCACTTCAAGGGTGACTAGGCACTCTAGGGAGGTGATCCCGGTGACCCTAGGGGGATTGAGACGAAGATGGAAAGAAAAGGAAGTGAAGCCCCTAGAGGTCAATTCTAAGTGGAGTGAAATGTGTGGAATGGAGTCTTGAGAAGGTCCAAAGGTTTCCAAGTATGTTGAGTAACCTGCAAATGGTGAAAAACCTGCCTAGGACACAAGAAAAGACACTTTGCAATGATATATGTTAGTTGGATCAGAAAGTTAAGCTTGTTGTCCCTAATTTGCAGCAGTAAATATCAGTTTATATCATCAAATAAAACATCTAAGTCAACATACAAAGGTCTAGACTAGTTGAGTAAATCAACATCAAGATTTGCAATGAATATAGGCTGAAAAATGGCACTTAAGAAGCAAGAAAAGATGGTTGTTGTAAACATGTATTTTCTACAGAAAATTGCATCCTTGTGAATGTAGCATTCAATGGCATGCAGCAAAAAAATCAACCATGAAAAAGTGCCAATAACTAGCGCAAAAGGTGTGCCCTAGTTAGTAGAGTAAGTGAGCAAAATTTAGGAACTAGTCTAGGGTTAGTTTAAGAGTTATAGCTAGTAGTTTATCTAGGTTAGATCGGCGCTAATGATTGTAGGTTAGGGTTTGTAACAACAAGCAAAGTAATGGGAGAGAGGGGACTCCCTAGTAGGGGAAGACTCCTCTCAATGAGGCAAACCAACTTCAAGCAAGAAACTTTTCAAAAGATAAAAAATTGTGTTTCCCAAGGCAATGATTTTATGTCTCCAATGAAAAAAAGTATATGAATAGTGCCTTTACTGTTGGGTTAATGGAGTCAAATAAACAAAGAGCTAGAGAATCTACCTCCTTGGGGGTCTAATCCCTTTTACTTCCCAAGGCAAGTTTCTCTAGCTAGTGTTTAAGCTAAGAGGGTGTATGCCCTTATACTTCTCTTAGCAAACCCTTGTATAATCAATGAGATGAAGCATAAAATGATGAAGACTGTGGTGGGGGTGTATGCCCTTATACTTCCCACCTAGTTCCTAGCATAACAATACTTGACTTGAAAAAATGATAGCATAATAGTAAAAGACCATACCAAGATCAAGATAAATGCCAAGATAATCCACCATAAGAGCTAGAAAACATCATCCAAGGCTAGCGCTAGAGCTCCTCCATCAACCATTCATAAATATAGCCATAAACAAGTGCACAAGAGATAAAAGCGCCAAGTATAGCAAAAATTTCAGACGAACTCCTCTCACAATGAGGGAGAGTTATGTTAAAATGAGATCTTATGATCTCTTATTTATACAAATGTCACCAAAGTGACTTGTCCACAAATTAAGGGGTAAAACACAAGATTAGGGTTCAACGGCCCTAATCTTGCCCCCTTTAAAAAGTAATTCATTTAAAATTCACTTTTGCACATAAGAAAACCCTAATTTTAGAAGGACGTCTCCCCTTTAGGGGACGTTTTTCCACTTTGAAGAAGTCATTGGTGTTGGAGAAGCATGGGTAGGCCTCCAAAGGCCACATGTCAAGCATCTAAACACTCTCATCATGGTGGAGACCCTCTTCTCCTCAAAACGTCCATGTGTCAAATGAGTGGCACCTCACCACCATGCCCTAGCCCCACAAGCATGACGTCAAACTCAAAAATAGGACGTTTTTCCCTTCCCGGGCAAATCATTTGGCAAGTGAGGATTGGGCTGTGTCGTCCAAGTCATCATCAAGGCCTTCCAAGTCTGATCTTTCTCATCAGGTATGTGGTCCTTTGGCATCCAACCTGTGGGCTTGTAGCCCCATGGAAGCCCAAGCTAAGGTTGTTCTCCCAAAACTGTCCACCAGTTAGGTCCTGCAAAGACAAATGAACAACTCGCAGAAACTCCACGATGAAGGAACTCAAGCTTTTGCATGTCATGTAGCAAAAGAGAAAGTAAGAACAAATTTTGGAAAGAAAATACAAGTGAAGGATCAACTCTCGTTCGAAAACGGAAAAATAAATACCTCTCAAAGGTTAGGTGCTATAATTGTAATGCATTTGGTCACTTTGATTTTCAATGTCCTCATAAGAAAAGGAAGGGAAGGAAGCATGCATCAACAACCGATGTCGATGAGAATCCACCACAAAAGAAGACAAATGAATCTAAACTTGATGAGATTGTAGATGAATTTCAGAAAGATTATTTCTTTTAGTGACATCTGATTGATAGACAATAGTGCTTCGAGACAAATTTGTTCTTGTTCCTATTATTCTCTTATCATAGAAATGTTGTTTTTGTATGCTATTTTCTTGTCCCAGACAAACTACCATGGAGAAATGATTGTTCACAACACTAGAAAAGTGTTTCTCTTGTTCTTGTTATTGTCATTGTTTTTGTTCCGAGCAAGTCACGGGTGATAGCTCTAAAAGAGAGATATTGTGATGGTTGTAGGTAGTAACAGATTAGATGGTCTCTAGTTTGAGACATAGAGCATATTGTCCAAGACATGGAATTGTGGACATGACAGTATACTTCCATATACTGAAGGATAAGAGAACGAAGTTAGAACCTTCTGAAAACAAGGGTACTTTTGTGGGATACAGAGTGTCTCATATAGAGGAGTAGGAGACTCTGAAAGATGACCATACAGATCCCTCTAGTTCAGTTGCTCATCCTTCAGGAGGAGCCAACATGGCTAGTGGATCTACTTAGAAATGTTGTGGTTGTTAAATTTTTAATTAAATAAAGTACCAAGGCAAGTGTTTCTCTTCCCTAGGCGCCTAAGGGGTGAGAAAGTGCCTAATGTGGGCCCTAGTCATTTAATTTGTGAGATGCAAATTAAAAGGTGACTTTATGACTAAAGTGAGGGTGAGTGAAGAGACATTTAATCTTAGCCACTAATCTAATCTAATCTCAGCCATTGGATTAGAGAGACTCCTCACCTACCTCATGAGGTCGATTAGGGTAAGGGGGCGCACCCATTCTTGAGTAGTTCATGCATTTTTGCTGAGAGAGCAAGAAGAGAAGAGAGAGGTCGAGCTTAGAGAAGAGAGACAACATTTGCAGGAGGAGAGCACGCATCCCAAGGAAAACAACAGGCATGGATTACGAGGCAGCAGACAACATTTATTATCAGTCCGTACAGTACGGATTTGAGAGGCCGTACAACATTTATTGTGCACAATTTTCGAGACAAACAACAACACAAATTTTTGGGAGCATTTGGCACACATCCCAAGGCTATCGTACAGCTATTCCAGGCATAGAAATCGAGGAGGTTGCTGAGCATATTTTTCTGGGTGAGAAAAGTCCGTACAGTCCATACGGACCTGCACAGAAATCGAGGGTCATACAATAGAAAATTTGTGGGCATGATTTTCAAGGTGTTGGGCACGTTTTTCAAGGCATTTGTTTAGTTGGGTTTTCCATACAACAGAAGCAGAAATTTGGCACGTATTTCGAGGACAGTCCGTACAACATTTAATGTTGTGACAGTCGTACAGTGGTACGAATTTTTGGTTCAAAAATCGAGAAGCAAAGCTACAGGAATGTCCAGATAAGTTTGTAAATTTATGAAGATGAATATGGTGTAAAAGAATTTCTCAGAAGCCCTTAAATAATAAAAAGCCCTCTCTCACTGGTTTTCCCCTTGTGGGTTTTTCCAGGGTCGATGTTAGACCGAAAATTCTTGTGTCTATAATTTTTTAAGTTTTATATGCAGCTGATATTTTATTTCTGCATTATAAACGATGTTCAGAATCCTCATGTTTCAGTTCTGAAGATTATTTTCTGCTAAGTTTTTATATGCTGATATAAAACTGGGTTTGGGCATTTAACATTGGCTGAAAAATTAGTGAGACTGAAACTGGGTTGGGGTCTGAAAATTTTACATGGTATCAGAGCTGAGTTGAAGGGAAGTAGAGATTTCAGCAGTCAGAAAGTTGGGACAACAGTCACTTCACAGGGCAGATTTTTGAATTTAATATTTTCAGCGGAAAAGGGTCAATGGCTACTGGTTTGAGAATTGAGGACAGACTTGATGGGGCAGCAAATTTCAGTGCTTGGAAGGAGAGGATGATCTTGCTTCTGCAAGAAAACGAGTTGTGAGACATTGTGGAGAATACCACTACTCATCCTGTTGCAGTACCTATTGATGCTACTCTTCTTGCAGCCTACACTAAGAAGAGTATCAAGGCTAAGAGATTTATTCTTGATGCCATCAAGGATCATTTGATTCCTCACTTGACGGGGAAGACACATGCCTATGAGATGTGGGAGTCTTTGACTAAATTGTACCAGAGTACAAATGAGAACCGAAAAATGGTTTTGAGGGAAAAACTAAAGAGCATAAAAATGACCAAGGCTGGAAATGTGGTCACATACCTTACTAGATTGACACAGGTGAGGGATGAGCTTGGAGTTATGGGGGAAGCCATAGTTGACAGTGATCTTGTGAGAACAACATTGAATGGAGTTTCCAAACAATGGGTTGTTTTTGTGGAGGGCATTGTTGCTAGGGAGAAGCTTCCTGGTTGGGAACGTCTTTGGGATGACTTTGTTTAGGAGGAGACCCGGAGAGGTTATGTACATGGCAGTTCATCTACAAGTCATGAGGAGGAGAATGTGGCTCTTGCTACCACTAGCAAGAAGAAGTTAAAAAAGGGTCCAAAGGGAGGACAGAAGCCCAAAGGTGAAAGGAAGAAAGACATGAGCAAAGTCAAGTGCTTTGCATGCCATAAGTTTGGGCACTATGCAGGTCAGTGTCCGAACAAGAAGAAGAAACAAACAGCAACTTCAACAGAGGTGGAAGAGTTTTCCACCAAGTTTGACAAGGAATTTTTCTTGTTTGTGTGTCTATCCTCAAAGACCACTACTTCAGATACTTGGTATATTGACAGTGG
>ML786525.1:51765-65116 GCA_009831015.1 Picea engelmannii | reverse complement strand
TGATCCAAAACCCTTTGTAATTGTACATATAGGTTGGTAAGCCGATTGGTACTAAGTGTAAATGTAATGTACATTTAGGCCGGTGAGTTGTTGGCACCTAGTTTTGATGTTGCGTGCATCTGTGTAGTGCACGAAGAATTGTTTTCAAAGACAGGGTGCGCACATTTTAAGTGTTGCGCGCACTTGGGTAAGTGTGCATATTGCCTCGTTTTGCATGCACTTGGGTAAGTGTGTGGTAATGACCTGGAAGTGCGCAAAATTTAGTTATATATATGTATGACTAGATATGTATTGAGGTCGTAGAGCCTGTGTGAATATGAGGCCGGTGAGCCTCGACGTAGATAGGCCAATGCGCTTATCCATGTAAATATAATCATGGTTATTAATATAATATTTCATCACTGCGTTCAAACAGACTTAGACGAAAAGAGATGGGGAGCTAACTCCACCGGAAAAAGGGAAAAGGGGGGGTGAGTCTTAAGTCATAGGGAATATTTTATAATATTTCTGGGAAAAGTATAATGTTAGATAATTATTTTATCCTAAGTTCCCGAGGGTAGGGATCGGGTCACCAAGTGGCTTAAAGCTACTTTTGAAGGTGACAAGTGTCAAGTGGAAGACATACAATATATATTATTGGCCTTAGTGTATTTTGGGCATTGTTGCATTATTGCATGGGGGATTATCCATGATTCGAGGGGATTAATGTTGTAGGCTCTCGTGTGCAGAAGGGGGGCGGATTGTATGGAAAATCTGATTATTACCTTATATGTCAAGAGAAGCTTGTATGGAGTTGTGGGGTTGTAACCAGATTTCTATTGTCGAGGAGTCAGGTTGACAAACCATGAGCAGTCTCTCTGGGTGAGAGATTGGTTGTCATGGAGTGGTTGTCAGGCCCGTGGGCATACTCTCCAAGTAAGAGTTTTGTTGAGAGTTGTTCCTTGGTGCACCAAGCATTTATCACAGGGCTCAAAGACTTCCTGTTCGGGTTGTTGTTGGTAACCCTGAGAAGGGAAGTGGGGAAATCGAAGGATTATTGAGCAGAGAAGGGGAAAACTTCCTTCGGTGTGATAGGTGCGTGGGGAATGAGGAATTGTTGGCTAGATGCAGCAGCGGGCACTTAGGACTAATCAATTATGTTGAGTTTCATACCTTAGTTTGTCCCTGGGAACCCTTTTTCCCTGGTGGAATTAAGCCCCGACTCGGGGGTGAATTGTTGCTGAAATTTTATGAGCAATAGAGTCTATGGCTCGGAGGAACTTCTGAGTCAAGGCCGTAGTTGGTGACTTTCATAAAAGATAAGTGTTCTTTATGTGCTTGTCTTGTTTACTGTGTGCATATTTGACTATGTTGATATGGATTAATTCTTGTATGTAGATGCATATAAGTAATCGTTGTTATTTTGTTCAGTGTTGCTTGTACATGTAAGTACGGTGGTTATATCTTGTGTTGGTAGTTGTGCATGAGTATGTCAGTTGTTGATAGCCTCGTCGTTAAGCTAATCTTGTGTTTTTTGTTATGAGTCTTCAAGAAGAGGATTGAGTGGTTGGGTGTGCAGGAAGGTAACTTATGTGCATAGGAGACTGGATGTTCGTCTGTGCGTTCAAGGAAGAAGACTTTGTGCACAACACAATCAGAATTGGCACATGATGCCAATATGGTTGTGTGCATAGTTGTAATGTGCAATCAATATGTTGGTGTGTGCAGTTGTTTGAGTTAATTCTGCTGCTTAAGGTTGTGTTAAAAGGAGAATGTTCTTTTCGTTGTTATAAGTTGTGTGGCGCGAGTCAAGCTTGGGTTGATCGCGTTACTTCAAGTGATACTGCGCAAACTTGTGTTAGAGTAGAATCTGCGCAGTGAAACTTCAGAGTAACATTGCTCAGTAGTATGTTGGGGGTGTTATAGTTTGGGTGACTTGGAGCTACATAAGTTGAGGTTGTGTGACATGGCCCAACCTAGGGTGGTTGGCGACGTTACATTCTGGTATCAGAGAAATTGGTTAAATGTTGGACTGGTATGGGCTAGAGACTATCATGAATAGATGTGTGCGCTAAGAATTGGTGTCGCACAGTGCAAAGTTAGTTTGATGGAAAACCATTGGTGCACAATATAGAGTTGTGATGCGCAGAAAGACAGTGATGTGTGGGTGTGTGCACTAGAGTTTGGGATGTTAAAATCATCCAATAAATCCGAGAGAAAGGATTTTGACAAGATGGTGTAGAGTTTTCATGTACTTGTTGCATGAAATAATCTAACAAATCTTAATTACCTGCACATTTTGCATAATTATCAGCGATTAGAGCAGGACAGAGTCAATGCAGAAGGTTAAAAGCATGGAAGATGCGGAGAGGACTTATAATCATGATGATGAAATTGTAGATCTGTATGTTTGCTTGGGTGTTGATGGTACATAATCCAAGGGGGAGTGCATGAACTTGGTGTTGAAGTTTGAGTAGCTTCGGAAGATATTCTTATTGTATTTGACCAAGACAAAACCCTAAATAATATTATTATATTATATTTGTTAAGACGACCCTATTGTGTCTTTGTAAAAGTCGGCCCTATTGTGCCTTGACAAGTAAAATGTTAAAACAAAAGGATAAAGTGACAGATCATCCCAAACCTATTTTCCGGTTGGCCAAACTACTATTTATAAGGGAGGCTAGCGCCTCATTTAAACACATACACACAAGCTCTCAAGTCAAGAAGAGAAGTGCGCAAGTCTCAGAGGGAGATGCCACTGCAACTAGAAGGTGATGTTGTGGAAGATATTGGTTTATCTCTTGGGTATATCTTGGTTATGTGGTGCGCTACTCTTCCCTAGTCAAGGGTTTGAGAAGGATCTTCTTCTTTGTTAGTTATCTCTTGGAGAGAGAGGCGTTGATCTTGGTTTTTGAATCTATATTGAGGAAGTTTGTTGGGTTTTTCCCCTAGAGGGTTTTCTTAGGGTAAATCTTGTGTATGTTGTGGATGTTATTCTTTCAATGATCCTTGATATGCAGTGATTGTGCTAATTGTTTAAAAGTAAAATAACACTAATCTAACTCACTGCTTAAGATGAAATTTCAACATGGTATCAGAGCGGGCCTGAAAGAAGGCATTTTCATAGCAGAGAATAACTCGTTGGAGAAGCTAAGAGCATAGGAAGACTCCCCTAACCCTAGCGCACCTCTCCCTGTGGTTAGATTCTCAGTTTGACAAAGTTTTGTAAACTGCAACTGGTGTTGCAACTGCATAAACCCTAGAAGGTGATGTCATCCACATTGTTGAAGGACATTGGGCAAAGTGAGACCACTAGGGAACTCACCTTGAGAGGGCGAACATATCCCTCGGAGAAAATTTTCAAAATTCAAATTTTCAAAAAATTAGGGCAGCTGCAGAATTGAAGTTGGAATTGGTCAGATTGGCATAACACTCTCTGGTAAGCACAAAACCTTTCTTTGAAAAGTTTTATATCCTTGTTGTATTGTTCAAGAATAGGATGGCACCCAATACCAAGCTTGATGAGAATCTTGAAGGCGTTGACAACTTCTGAGCATGGAAGTATAGAGTAATGCTCATTCTAGAAGAAAATGATATGGAAGATTTTTGTAAAAGAAGAAGTCTTAGAACCTGATGAAGATGAGGCCAAAGCAAAGTACAAGAAGAAGACTCAGGTAAAGAATATGTATTGTAACATCTAGTTGTATTTTGATCTGTTGAAGTTATGACTATCATACTAACCATTGGTCAGAATTAAAGTCAAAATATTAAGTTGATTAAGGTTAAGATTTTCGAGTTTACTTGCATTCCCTAACTTAGATTTCTGTCAAGAAAGCATATTGTCTTAGTACATGGGACAGGTTGAAGAGAATACTTGTCATCTTGAGTGAAGGAGACTCGGAAGAAAAGCAACAACACTCATTCTTGAGGACAAGACTCCAAGTTCCAGGTTTGATTGATTAAATTGATAAGATTCAAATTTGCACATATCAAGTTTGATAACTGCTACACTACAAGTAAACACTATAGTTGTGATAACAATCTTTGAAAAGTTCTATTATTGTTAGATGCAATGAATACTTGGTAGCATGTGAGCACTATTGATATAAATGCTTATTGTAATTATTTACTAGATATAACTAACATCTCCTCTAGGGGAAACTTCGTTTGTTTCCAGGTTACCATGGAGGAATGATTCATCACAACACTAGACGAGTGTTGTTCTCATTTCTTATTATTGTATTTCTTATTTTTGGCTCTTAGGAAAGTCACAAGTGATAGCTCTGAAGGAGTTATTATGAAGATTTTTCTCGCTATTGCTTTTATTATTATTATAAAGAGTATTACTCTTGTCTATTGTTTCTCCCTTGTTGTTCTTGTTCCGGGTAGGTCATGGGTGATAACCCTGAAGGGAGC
Organism: Picea engelmannii; assembly: GCA_009831015.1. NCBI lineage: Eukaryota > Viridiplantae > Streptophyta > Pinopsida > Pinales > Pinaceae > Picea > Picea engelmannii. The sequence continues at coordinate 60,718 of ML786525.1, read as the reverse complement.
TATAGTGACGGTTGCAGGAGGAAACATATTAGTTGGTCTCTAGTTTGAGACATGGAGAAGAATATCCAGATAATAAGTTGTATACATGACCGTATACATCCATGTACCAAAGAAGAAGAAGAAGAAGAGTCAGTAAAGCCAAAAAGGCCTACCCAGAAGCATTGCAGTAACCAAGAAGAGACCAATGTGGTCTTGTGTCACTTTGCAGGATGAAAATATATATGGAATTGATGAGCCATATCATGAGGAGCAGATGGCTCCACCAGTGGTGAGGAAGGCGGCCCCACCAAGTACCATATCAGAAGAAGCTAAAGTTCAGAGGGAGGAGTAGCCTCCCCAGGACCATTTATAGGAGACTTCAGAAGAAATCAACACACATAGAGGGAGTAGATGGCTTCGAAAATTATATAGACTTAGAGGGAGTCAAGCTCTAGAGGGAGCATGAAGACTCAGAGTGAGCCTAATCTTAGAGAGAATCAGATGGGAGAAAGAGACGTCTTCTAGGACTGACAAACAAATGCCATGAGTTGAGAAGACTAGATCGTAGCTTCAGAGACTTCTAGGAGATGTGAAATCTCCTGGGAAGATTCCCTTGTTTCAGTGACAGAGGAGGAAGCTAGTCAGAAGGACTGGGATATGGATTTTTCCTTGAGACCAGAATGGAAGTCAGTGGTGACTTCCAAGATTGATCTGTCGGATCAAGCATGTTGCAGGTAATAGTATAAACATGTACAAAGCTTGACTTGTGGCCAAAAGATTCTCCCAGCAAGAGGGAGAAGATTATGATGAGATATTTGCTCTAGTAATCATAAGAAGTGTACATAGAGCAGTCGCAAGATACATGAGAAGGAGTCTCATGTATGCAGATTGAAGAAGGCTTTGTACGAGCCTAAGCAGGCACCCAGGACTTGATATGTCGGATAGACAGTTTCTTGATGAGCTTGGGTTTCACCAAGAGTACAACAGATTACAACATTTACTTCAAGGTTGTGGATGGTGAACCTATGATATTGCTACTATATGTGGATGATCTTTTTCTGACAGGAAACGAAAATCTCATCACTGAGAGTAAGAGGAACCTTGTTGCAGAATTCGAGATGAAGGACCTAAGCATGATGTATTATTTCTCAGATCTGGAGATATGGCAGAGACCTGATGGGATTTTCCTTAACCAAGGAAAATATGTAGTAGAGATCCTGAAGAGGTTTGGGATGTTGGATTGTAAGGTCATATCTACACCGATGGTGGCTAACTTGAAGTTGTTGTGTGATACAACTTCAGAGACAGTGGATGCCACCATATACAGGCAAATGATTGGTTCATTGATGTACTTGACAAACACGAGATCGGATATATGTTTTGCGGTGAACACATTAAGTTAGTACATGGTTGAGCCTAGACATGTTCACCTAATTGCGACAAAACATGTGATGAAGTACATGAAGGGTACAATTGATTATGGACTCAGATATATCTCGGATCATGAGATAAGATTGCAGGGATACACAGATTCAAATTGGGCAGGTAGTGTCACAGACTGGAAGAGTACATCTAGATGTTGTTCAATTTGGGATCAAATGTGATCTCGTGGCTCAGTAAAGAAGCAGACTTGTGTGGCGCTGAGTTTTGCAGAGGCATAGTATGTAGCAGTGTGTTTAGCTTGTGGAGAAGCAGTGTGGCTTCAGATGTTGATTACATGATTGTTTGATCTCAAGTTGGAGGAGACATGTATCTTTTGTGACAACCAGAGTTGCATAAAGTTGTCAGAGAACCCAATGTGTCATGACAGGTCCAAGCATATCGAGATCAAGTACTACTACGTCCGAAACATGGTACAGAAGGGAGCAGTAAAGCTCTAGTATATTGCCACCGACGAACAAGTAGCAAATGTATTGACCAAGCCCCTGTCCAGAGTTAAGTTTGAGTATTTCATAGACAAGCTTGGAGTGGTCTAGAAATAATTCTCCAGTAGTGAGAAGTGATTGTTTTCTCCAGTAGTGAGATGTGTTCCCCGGTAGTGGTAAGTGATCCCCAGTAGAGGGAAGTGATGAGATCCCCAGTAGTGGGAGCTACTCCAACGCAGGCTGGTATGCTACCCAAATGCAGGTTGGTACTCCAACATAGGTTGGTACTCCAACATAGGTTGGTATGCTACCCCAATGCAGGTTGGTATGCTACCCCAATGCAGGTTGGTACTCCAATGCAAGCTGGTATGCTACCCCAACGCAGGTTGGTATGCTACCCCAACACAGGTTGGTACTCCAACGCAGGTTGGTACTCCAACGCAGGTTGGTATGCTACCCCAACGCAGGTTGGTACTCCAATGCAGATTGGTATGCTACCCCAACGCATGTTGGTATGTTACTCCAATGCAGACTGGTATGCTACTCCAACGCAGGTTGGTATGCTACTCCAACGTAGGATGGTATGTTAACCCCAACGCAGGATGGTATGCTACTCCAACGTAGGCTAGTACGCTACTCCAGTAAAAGTGCAGAACTTCCTATGATATATAGATCCGTGATTAACAACAAGACAATGACTAGGTGTACAAAAGCGCAAAAGCAGTGATGATGATCGTGACAAGAAGAATACCTTCCTTGCTAAGAGGGAGTGTTGAAGTTTGAGTAGCTTTGGAAGATATTCTTATTGTATTTGACCAAGACAAAACCTTAAAGAATATTATTATATTATATTTGTTAAGATGGACCTATTGTGCCTTTGTAAAAGTCAACCCTATTGTGCCTTGATAAGTAAAATGTAAAACAAAAGGATAAAGTGATAGGTCAGACCTAATTTTATGTTGGCCAAACTACTATTTATAAGGGAGGCTAGTGCCTCATTTAAACACATACACACAAGCTCTCAAGTCAAGAAGAGATGTGTGCAAGTCTTAGAGGGAGATGCTACTACAGTTAGAAGGTGATGTTGTGGAAGATCTTGGTTTATCTCTTGGGTATATCTTGGTTATGTGGTGCGTTACTCTTCCCTAGTCAAGGGTTTGAGAAGGTTCTTATGCTTTGTTAGTTCTCTCTTGGAGAGAGAGGCATTGTTCTTGGTTGTTGAATCTATATTGAGGAAGTTTATTGGGTTTTTCCCTTAGAGGGTTTTCCTAGGGTAAATCTTGTGTATGTTATGGATGTTATTCTTTCAGTGATCCTTAATATGTAGTTATTGTGCTATTTGTTTAAAAGTAAAAGAACACTATTCTAATTAACTACTTAAGACAAAATTTCAACACTTGGTAGAAACTGTAAAATGACTGCAGAAAGATGTCTAGAGATATAAGGCTGACAATGAGAGGCTTATGAGAGCCAAGGCGCAACAAGACGACTTCAATGTCAAATTGATGCAGAGTTTGCACATAATAGAAAAGAAAATGGTAAGGAGACAAAAACGAGTAGATCAAGAAGTCACAAGTCTCATGATGAGAGAAGAAGAGAAGAAAGAAGTGTTGTTAAGCATTCTTTTAGGAAAGCGCGTAGTAGTTCGATTCCATCTCATGTCAAAAAGAATAAGAGAAGGACTGGGGTGGATGAACTACAGGGAGAAATGATTAAGATCAAGCCTCCTACCTTTGATGGTGAGCACAAGAAGGATGAAGATGCAGAGACTTGGTTGTTGGGTATGAGGAAGTACTTCCAATTGCGTAATTATTCTGCGCATGCAGAAGGGAGAATTGTTATCTATCATCTAAAATGAAAGGCGTCAATGTGATGGGATCAGTATGTACAGATACATCACATTGATGAAAAGAAAGTGACTTGGAGGGAGTTCAAGAGGTATTTCCAAAAGAAATATTTAACCAAGCGGTACTACGATAAGAAAATGAAGGAGTTCTTCGAACTCAAGCTTGGTAGTATGATGATTGATGAATATGAAAGAAGATTTTTAGAGTTGTTGAAATATGTGTCTTTCAAGTGAATATTCGGAGGTATCTGAGATGATGAACAAGTGAATATTCAGAGGTATATGAGTGGGCTACCCTCATTTATCAGTGACAAGATATAGTATGATGATCCCAAGACATTGGAGGAAACCATAAGGAGAGCTAAGTGTCTTTATGAGCAGCAAAGGGGAAGACCAATTTTCCAAAAGGCTTGGGAAGATAAGATGAAAAGCAAGGTGGAACAAAGGAAGAAGGGGGCTAAGCCACCATTTTTCATAAACACTACACAAGGACAATCAACTCTCCAAGAGCCCAGAGTGTCGAAGACAGTGGGACAAAATTCATGGCAACAACCTATGCAATGTTGGGGTTGTGGCAGAAATCATATGCGTAGAGATTGCCCTCAAAGAGGTGATAAAACCAGGATTGCGCACAATGTACAACAAGTTGCGACAGTTGAGGACATGGGTAGAAATGTGCCAAGGATTTATGCCGCGTTGGATAACAAGAAGGTTGAGTTTCAATTGCACATGATCAAGGTGGAAGGTAAGATTAATGACCAACCCATTGCTATTTTAATTGATTCGTGAGCTAGTCATAGTTATCTAGATCCTAAGATGGTGGAAAGATTCCATTTGTTGAGAAGCAAGCTTGGAAAATCTTGGTTGGTGCAGTTAGCTAATGAGCAAAACGGAAAATTTGTGAGATGGTTAAGACATATCCAATGGAGATGAATGGACTGTGCACAAAGAATGATTTGAATATCATACCTTTGAGCTTGTATGATTGCCTCATTGGCATGGATAGATTGGACGAGCATCATGTTGTTCTAGATTGTTAGAATAAGGCATTCAATTGTTTGGATGGGCAAGGAAATTTGAGGACAGTTCAAGGCATTCCAAGGGTTGTGACTATCAGGGAAGTTTCATCCTTGCAATTGAAGAAAAGTTACAAGAAAGGATGTCAAGTATTTGCAGCGCACATGGAAGAGGCACCTAAGTATATAGTGTCAAGTGTTGAAGACTGTGCAGTACTGAAAGAATTTGAGGATGTCTTTAAAGAGATATCGGGACTGCCTCTGAAAAAAGATATTGACTTCTCTATAAATTTGATGTCAGGAGCAACACCTCTATCCAAGACTCCTTATAGGATGACTACGCCAGAGTTGAAGGAGTTGCATATGCAACTTGAAGAACTTATGAAGAAGGGGTATATATGCCCAAGTGTGTCACCTTGGGGTGCGCTAGTTTTGTTTGTGAAGAAGAAGGATGGTACGTTGAGACTTTGTATCGATTTTAGACAATTGAACAAGGTAACAGTGAAGAACAAGTATCCTTTGCCAAGGATAGATTATTTGTTTGATCATATAAGGGGCGCAAGGATATTTTCTAAGATTGATCTTAGATCTAGATATCGCCAACTGAGAATAAAAGAGGAAGACATCAGTAAGAATTCCTTCATAACAAGGTATGGTCGTTACGAATTTACAATGGTGTCATTTGGGTTTTCAAATGCACCAACTTTCTTCGTGTGTTTGATGAATGGAGTTTTCAAAAGTTAGATAAGTCTGTCATTGTGTTTTTGGATGACATACTTATTTAATCAAAGTCTGAAGAAGAGCACGAGCAACACTTGAGGATGGTGTTGCAGGTATCGAGGGAGCATCATCTTTATGCAAAGTTGAGCAATTGTTCGTTTTATCAGAGGCAGATTCATTACTTGGGTCATATCATTTCAAAAAATGGAATAGTTGTGGACCCATCGAAGAGAAAATCCATTGAGGAATGGCCAATGCCAAGAAATTTTGCAGAAGTGAAATCCTTTATGGGTCTGGCAGGGTACTACAAAAGGTTTATTGAAGGATTTTCACAGATTGTGCATCCAATTACATATTTGCAAAAGAAAGGTGTGTGATTTGAATGGACTATGGATTGGGCAAGGAGTTTTCAACACTTGAAGAGTTTGTTGACAAGTGCGCCAATTTTGAGAATCGATGATCCTGATGCAGACTTCATTCTGTGCACGAATGCATGCAAGGAAGGACTCAATGGAGTCTCGAGTCAGAATGGACATGTGGTGTGCTACGAATCAAGGAAGTTGAAAGAGCATGAAAGACTTTATGCTACATATGACTTGGAATTGGCAGTCATAGTGCACACTTTGAAGATGTGGTGGCATTATCTCATGGGTAAAATATTTGAGCTGAGAACAGACCATTGTGGTCTGAAATATTTATTTGGACAACCAAGTTTGAATGTCAGAAAAAGCAGGTGGTTAGAGTTCCTCAGTGAGTATGACTTCGACATAAAGCATATCAGAGGAAAAGAAAACAAGGTTGTTGATGTACTCAGCAGGAGGATGCATGAGATGCTTGCTACAACCATTAGCATGTGCTAGACAGATTTGTGTGATAGAATTTTGGAAATTGCCAAATCAAATCTGCACTATATGGATATAAGTGCGACTTTACAACAAAGTATGTTGTAGCAGAAGTTTGAAGGCTATGAGCTAAGAGAGGATGGGATCCTCATGTATAGATGCATAGTATATGTGTCGAATTATCAGGAATTGAAAGGCTTGATATTGTCAGAAATGCATAAGGTTCCTTATGTTGGACATCCAGGTTACCAGAAGACCATTGTCGCAGTCAAGAAGCAATACTTTTGGCCAGGTATGAAAAAGGAAGTTGTGTATTTTATTGTGAGATGTCTCAAATGTCAGAAAGGTCAAGGATGAGCACAAACATCCAATGGGTTTGCTACAACCCTTGCCCATTCCTAAGTGGAAGTGAGAAGTGGTGACCATGGACTTCATAAATAAGTTTCCTGCTACTGCTAAGCAACATGATTCTATTATGGTTGTGGTGGACAAGCTTACTAAAGTTGCCCATTTTATTCCAGTAAATTCAACGCACAAGGCAACCGACATTGTTGAGATATACATGCAAGAAATTGCCAAGCTGCATGGTGTACCTAAGACAATTGTGTCTGACAAAGATTCCAAGTTCACCTCGAACTTTTGGAAAGGGTTATTCAAAGCATTTGGAACAAATATGGATTTTAGTACAACATATCACCATGAGTCAGATGGTCAAACTGAGAGGGTAAATCGGGTGATTGAAGACATGTAGAGGATGTATGTCATGTATAAGCCATCCAAGTGGGAAGACTACTAAAATTTGGTAGATTTTGCTTACAACAATGGGTATTAGGCATCTTTAAAGATGATCCCATTTGAGGCATTGTATGGTAGAAGGTGTAACACACATGTGAGTTGAGATAACCTAGTAGACCGTGCAGTAGTTGGGCCAGATTTTCTCTGGGAAATGGAGGAGCAGATGGTAAAGATCAGGAAGAATTTAAAAGCTTCCCAAGATAGGCAGAAAAGTTGCACAGATAAAGGCAAAACCCACAGAGAGTTCAAAGTGGGCGATCACATGTTTTTGAAAGTGAAGGCCAGGCGCAATTCCTTGAAGCTGGGAAAGTGTTCTAAGTTAGCAGCGTGCTACTGTGGGCCATTCGAAATCCTAGAGAGGATTGGTCCTATCGCTTATATGCTTGTTTTGTTTGGATCCTTATGTATTCATAATGTTTTCCATGTGTCATTACTTAAGAAGTATGTACCTGATGCTAATAATTTCATTGATTGGAATGTGATTCAGGTGGAGCCTGAAGGAAGATTTCAAGTGCGATCGGTTTGCATACTGGATCGGAAAATCAAACAGTTCTGGAATCGAGCCATGGAGCTAGTAAAGGTCCAATGGACATGGTACGCTCCTAAGGATGCAACTTGGGAGCGCGAGGATGTCATGTGAGTAGAGTATCCTCATTTGTTTGAAATTTTTTGAAATTGTGCATATACAGGTGTATATGATGCACTGAGGACATTGCATAAATAAGGGGGAGGGGAATGTAATGTCATTGATCCAGAACCATTTGTAATTGTACATATAGGCTAGTGAGTCGATTGGTACCAAGTGTAAATGTAATGTACATTTAGGCTGGTGAGTCGTTGGCATTTTGGCACCTAGTTTTGGTGTTGCACGCATCTGAGTAGTGCACAAAGAATCATTATCAAAGAGAGGGTGCGCACATTTTGTGTGTTACACACAGCTAGGTAAGTGCACATATTGCACTGTGTTGTGCACACTTGGGTAAGTGTGTGGTAATGACATGGAAGTGCACATAATTTAGTTACATAAATGTATATATGTATGACTAGATATGTATTGAGGTTGGAGAGTCTGTGTGATTATGAGGTTCATGAGCCTGGATGCAGATAGGCCAATGCGCATATCCATGTAAATATAATCATGGTTATTAATATAATATTGCATCACTGTACCCAGACAAACTCAGACAAAAAGAGATGGGGGGTCAAACCCACTGGAAAAAGGGAAAAGGGGGGGTGAGTCCTAAGTCATAGGGAATATTTTATAATATTTCCGGGAAAAGTATAATGTTAGATAAGTATTTTATCCTAAGTTCCCGAGGGTAGGGAATGGGTCACCAAGTGGCTTAAAGCTACTTTTGAAGGTGACAAGTGTCAAGTGGAAGGAATGCAATATATATTGGTGACCTTAGTGTATTTTGGGCATTGTTGCATTATTGCATGGGGTATTATCCATGATTCGAGGGGATTGAAGTTGCAAGCTCTTGTGTGGAGAAGGGGGTCGGACTATATGGAAAATTTGATTATTACCTTATCTATCCAGAGAAGATTGTAGGGAGTTGTGGGGTTGTAACTAGATTTCTACTGTCGAGGAGTCAGGTTGACAGACCATGAGCAGTCTCTTTGGGTGAGAGATTGGTTGTTGTGGAGTGGTTGTCAGACCCATGGGCATACTCTCCATGTGAGAGTTTTGTTGAGAGTTGTTCCCTGGTGCGATGAGCATTAGTCACAAGGCTCAGAGACTTCATGTGCAACCTATTGTTGGTAACCCTGGGAAGGGAAGTGGGGCAGCCGAAGGACTGTTGAGCAGAGAAGGGGCACACTTACTTGGGTGCGACAAGTGTGTGGGGAATGAGGGACTGTGGGCTATTTGGAGCAACGTGTACTTAGGAC
>ML786525.1:38518-51665 GCA_009831015.1 Picea engelmannii | reverse complement strand
CGTCGAAGGTAAAATTATGTTAGTACTAAATTCACTAACCAATTAGTGATTCTCAAGTAAACTATAATTGAAAAACTAAACTTTTGGGACAAGAAACAATATGACATAATCAATTTACAACTAAACATTGGGAATTATACTTTTGTATCGGAATTCATTGTTGGATCCTTATGGAGCGATGATGGTGACATATTTTTGGGTTCACCCTAGATGGAAACACTAGGGTCTTTCATCTTAAACACGAAGAAGAAGCTTTTGAAATTTTCCTGTAAGAAGAAGAAGATAGTGTTATAGGACATTAAGTTGGATTCAAATTTAGTAACATCAAAATACCTTAAAGATATCTCAAAAAGTATCCTTTAGGATAGTCAGAAGACCATACAAAAAATGCAAAAATAATTTGACAAAGTTATCATAGATGCAAATGAAAATTTTTATCGCCTAAAGGATCATAATCAAAACCTACTTACACAAATTAAGGAGCTTAAGAACGATAAGATGTTGGAAAATTGTTGAATTTTCTAATTTCCAGATCTTATAATTATTGCCTTATGATTTCAAACAGAATTTAATTCCATTGTTATTATAGAATAATTACACATTGATAATCTCAACTGAAATAAAACTACAACGGAAATAACAAAAACATAGAAAGATAGCCATGCACAATAGACACAATATTTTTACCGTGGGAAACCCAACCTTGGGAGAAAACCCATCAACTTTTCTTAAGAAGAATTCAAGCTAGAAAATATATCACCATAAAATGAAGAACCCAACATATAGAAGGTTGTGCCCTAGCATGAGGAAGGTCTCTCAAGGCTAGCGAACCACTAGAAAAAGATAGTGCACCTCAAAATTTGCGCAACTGGAAACTGACAATTGGCAACTACAATTGCAATTGTAACTGGTAACTGCAACTGCAATTGTAATACTGCAACTGCAACTGTAATTGACAACTGCAACTGGGACTTGTTCACTTGTTGAGGAGAGCTTGTGAGTGATGTGATAATGAAATGATCCAGCCTTTATTTATAGTAATCTGAGTCGCCTTTATTTACTTGCTTCTTTTGTCCACAATAATTCATTAAATGCTTTTTCGGGGTTCTTTAATATTTTAATGGTCTTTGACTTGTCTTCTTGGCTTTCTTATTTTACTAGAAAAGTTGTCCATGAGCCATGTTGATGTATCATCTCCTCACATGCACATCTAATTAATATAGGGCTCTAATGTTGAGTAAACCCACCGAGAAGCCCCTCATCACAAGAGGTCTCTTGGGCCTTTTTCTTCAACATTAGACTAGACTTGTAAACAAGTCAAACTTGCGTTGTAAAAATTAGATCATTCCATCCTACAACAGGAAATGTGAAAGCATCTAACATCTCGAGTCTTTATCACTCCTTATCAAATCAACATGACTAAGGAGAAATACTACACCTGGGCCATTCACCACTAGTAAATCCTCGTGAGGGAATGTATCATTTTCCCTTGGTCAAATTAGCGTGACCAATCTGGGAGAATGTCTGCCCAATGCTGCTAACTGGAGAACCATCAATATCCTAGGGAATTCACCATTAGCATAGCCCCGTGAGTGAATGTATCATCCTCCCTTGGTCAAATCAGCATGACCAATCTAGGAGACTATCTTCCTGATGTTGCATCTCGAGTCTTTATCACTCCTAGTCAAATCGACATGACTAAGGAGAACGACTACGCCTGGGCCATTCACCACTAGCAAAGCCTCATGAGTGAATGTATCATTTTCCCTTGGTCAAATTAGCGTGACCAATATGGGAGAATGTCTGCCCAATGCTGCTAACTGGAGAACCATCAATATCCTGGGGAATTCACCATTAGCATAGCCCCGTGAGTGAATGTATCATCCTCCCTTGGTCAAATCAGCATGACCAATCTAGGAGAATGTATGCCTGATGCTGCTAACTGGAGAACAATCAACATCATGGGCCATTCACCACTAGCATAGCCCCGTGAGTGAATGTATCATCCTCCCTTGGTCAAATCAACATGACCAATCTGGGAGAATGTCTGCCCGGTGTTGAAACATCAACAAAAATAATTTAGAACTTATTAAGAAGGAAGCATCCAAGGCCTCAAATGTAAAAATCCAAGTTGTAGAGAAAGGGACAAATATAGATCCAATCAACACCACAACTCAAGCAGGTGAAAAATCAATTGAAGTAAGGACAACTTCGGATGCTAAAGTGCAAATGGCGAAAATTCCAAGTGTACTTCTTAACAGAAATTCAACGATCAATAAAGCAACACTAGTTCATGAAGAAGATACAACACGAAAAGTAAATCGAGAGAATGCTACAAGCATGATAAGGGAAAGTCATGCTACAAAGACATCTTATCGACATCCTAATCATGAAAGCGGGTTCATTAACAAGTTAGTTTATCAACATCACTCAAAATGAAAACAATCAACCTATCTTCAAAAGAATATTGATGCCAATGCAATTGAATCTCATAATAACAACTTATCTTGGGAATCCTATAAGCGCAATAATCCACAAATGATCGAATTCGGATGGTCAGATCCTTTTACAGATCGACAATTATGTTCCTCACTAGGAAGTTCATATCATCGCGTATCATTAACTGTGATAGCATCAAGAATAGAGAATCATGTGAAGACGTTACAAGCCAGAGCAAAGATGTAGGGCCTTTCCATAAATATGCTTTGAGGACAAAGCCTTTCTAAAAGGGAAGACATTGTAATAAACATAAATCTATAAATATAAACATAAATCTATAAATATAAATATAAATAAATGAATAAATAATTGAAAAGACACAACATAATGAAAAGTCATGTCTTAGCAAAAGGACATGATTCTTAGTGAAACGACAGTTGCCTAGGTATTTGTACGGGGCCCTCATTGTATTCATTCATATTCTATCATCTTATATATTTTATTCTATATACTAATTGATCAAGGTGGATTTCTTTATATTCTTCCAAATATTTTGGGTATTTTGTGTATGAGCCAACTTGGTTCGCTGCATAGTGCCATTTCATGTCCTGATCGCCAAAGGAAAGAACTTTCATTGGGGTAAGCCACAACAAAGAGCATTTGAATATTTGAACAAGAAGATCAATGATGCTTCGGTCCTAGTCATGCCAACTTCGCAACAACCTTTTGAGCTAGAGACAAATGTCAGTGGGTATGCATTAGGAGTTGTTATAGCGCAAGTTGTAGGTTGGGAAAAGCCCGACCCAACCACAAAGCAAGTGCTACAACTTGGGAATCTTACACCCAATGTCACCTCGATGTAGGTCCCGCACTTCAAGGGTGACTAGGCACTCTAGGGAGGTGATCCCGGTGACCCTAGGGGGATTGAGACGAAGATGGAAAGAAAAGGAAGTGAAGCCCCTAGAGGTCAATTCTAAGTGGAGTGAAATGTGTGGAATGGAGTCTTGAGAAGGTCCAAAGGTTTCCAAGTATGTTGAGTAACCTGCAAATGGTGAAAAACCTGCCTAGGACACAAGAAAAGACACTTTGCAATGATATATGTTAGTTGGATCAGAAAGTTAAGCTTGTTGTCCCTAATTTGCAGCAGTAAATATCAGTTTATATCATCAAATAAAACATCTAAGTCAACATACAAAGGTCTAGACTAGTTGAGTAAATCAACATCAAGATTTGCAATGAATATAGGCTGAAAAATGGCACTTAAGAAGCAAGAAAAGATGGTTGTTGTAAACATGTATTTTCTACAGAAAATTGCATCCTTGTGAATGTAGCATTCAATGGCATGCAGCAAAAAAATCAACCATGAAAAAGTGCCAATAACTAGCGCAAAAGGTGTGCCCTAGTTAGTAGAGTAAGTGAGCAAAATTTAGGAACTAGTCTAGGGTTAGTTTAAGAGTTATAGCTAGTAGTTTATCTAGGTTAGATCGGCGCTAATGATTGTAGGTTAGGGTTTGTAACAACAAGCAAAGTAATGGGAGAGAGGGGACTCCCTAGTAGGGGAAGACTCCTCTCAATGAGGCAAACCAACTTCAAGCAAGAAACTTTTCAAAAGATAAAAAATTGTGTTTCCCAAGGCAATGATTTTATGTCTCCAATGAAAAAAAGTATATGAATAGTGCCTTTACTGTTGGGTTAATGGAGTCAAATAAACAAAGAGCTAGAGAATCTACCTCCTTGGGGGTCTAATCCCTTTTACTTCCCAAGGCAAGTTTCTCTAGCTAGTGTTTAAGCTAAGAGGGTGTATGCCCTTATACTTCTCTTAGCAAACCCTTGTATAATCAATGAGATGAAGCATAAAATGATGAAGACTGTGGTGGGGGTGTATGCCCTTATACTTCCCACCTAGTTCCTAGCATAACAATACTTGACTTGAAAAAATGATAGCATAATAGTAAAAGACCATACCAAGATCAAGATAAATGCCAAGATAATCCACCATAAGAGCTAGAAAACATCATCCAAGGCTAGCGCTAGAGCTCCTCCATCAACCATTCATAAATATAGCCATAAACAAGTGCACAAGAGATAAAAGCGCCAAGTATAGCAAAAATTTCAGACGAACTCCTCTCACAATGAGGGAGAGTTATGTTAAAATGAGATCTTATGATCTCTTATTTATACAAATGTCACCAAAGTGACTTGTCCACAAATTAAGGGGTAAAACACAAGATTAGGGTTCAACGGCCCTAATCTTGCCCCCTTTAAAAAGTAATTCATTTAAAATTCACTTTTGCACATAAGAAAACCCTAATTTTAGAAGGACGTCTCCCCTTTAGGGGACGTTTTTCCACTTTGAAGAAGTCATTGGTGTTGGAGAAGCATGGGTAGGCCTCCAAAGGCCACATGTCAAGCATCTAAACACTCTCATCATGGTGGAGACCCTCTTCTCCTCAAAACGTCCATGTGTCAAATGAGTGGCACCTCACCACCATGCCCTAGCCCCACAAGCATGACGTCAAACTCAAAAATAGGACGTTTTTCCCTTCCCGGGCAAATCATTTGGCAAGTGAGGATTGGGCTGTGTCGTCCAAGTCATCATCAAGGCCTTCCAAGTCTGATCTTTCTCATCAGGTATGTGGTCCTTTGGCATCCAACCTGTGGGCTTGTAGCCCCATGGAAGCCCAAGCTAAGGTTGTTCTCCCAAAACTGTCCACCAGTTAGGTCCTGCAAAGACAAATGAACAACTCGCAGAAACTCCACGATGAAGGAACTCAAGCTTTTGCATGTCATGTAGCAAAAGAGAAAGTAAGAACAAATTTTGGAAAGAAAATACAAGTGAAGGATCAACTCTCGTTCGAAAACGGAAAAATAAATACCTCTCAAAGGTTAGGTGCTATAATTGTAATGCATTTGGTCACTTTGATTTTCAATGTCCTCATAAGAAAAGGAAGGGAAGGAAGCATGCATCAACAACCGATGTCGATGAGAATCCACCACAAAAGAAGACAAATGAATCTAAACTTGATGAGATTGTAGATGAATTTCAGAAAGATTATTTCTTTTAGTGACATCTGATTGATAGACAATAGTGCTTCGAGACAAATTTGTTCTTGTTCCTATTATTCTCTTATCATAGAAATGTTGTTTTTGTATGCTATTTTCTTGTCCCAGACAAACTACCATGGAGAAATGATTGTTCACAACACTAGAAAAGTGTTTCTCTTGTTCTTGTTATTGTCATTGTTTTTGTTCCGAGCAAGTCACGGGTGATAGCTCTAAAAGAGAGATATTGTGATGGTTGTAGGTAGCAACAGATTAGATGGTCTCTAGTTTGAGACATAGAGCATATTGTCCAAGACATGGAATTGTGGACATGACAGTATACTTCCATATACTGAAGGATAAGAGAACAAAGTTAGAACCTTCTGAAAACAAGGGTACTTTTGTGGGATACAAAGTGTCTCATATAGAGGAGTAGGAGACTCTGAAGGATGACCATACAGATCCCTCTAGTTTAGTTGCTCATCCTTCAGGAGGAGCCAACATGGCTAGTGGATCTACTTAGAAATGTTGTAGTTGTTAAATTTTTAATTAAATAAAGTACCAAGGCAAGTGTTTCTCTTCCCTAGGCGCCTAAGGGGTGAGAAAGTGCCTAATGTGGGCCCTAGTCATTTAATTTGTGAGATGCAAATTAAAAGGTGACTTTATGACTAAAGTGAGGGTGGGTGAAGAGACATTTAATCTCAGCCACTCATCTAATCTAATCTCAGCCATTGGATTAGAGAGACTCCTCACCTACCTCATGAGGTCGATTAGGGTAAGGGGGCGCACCCATTCTTGAGTAGTCCATGCATTTTTGTTGAGAGAGCAAGAAGAGAAGAAAGAGGTCGAGCTTAGAGAAGAGAGACAACATTTGCAGGAGGAGAGCACGCATCCCAAGGCAAACAACAGGCATGGATTACGAGGCAGCAAACAACATTCATTATCAGCCCGTACAGTACGGATTTGAGAGGTCGTACAACATTTATTGTGCACAATTTTTTAGGCAAACAACAACACAAATTTATGTGAGCATTTGGCACGCATCCCAATGCTGTCGTACAACTATTCCAGGCACAGAAATCGAGGAGGTTGTTGGGCATATTTTTCTGGGTGAGAAAAGTCCGTACAGTCCGTACGGACCTGCACAGAAATCGAGGGTTGTACAACATAAAATTTTTGGGCACAATTTTCAAGGTGTTGGGCACATTTTTCAAGGCATTTGTTTAGTTGGGTTTTCCATACAACAGAAGCATAAATTTGGCACACATTTCGAGGACAGTCTGTACAACATTTAATGTTGTGACAGTGGTACAGTGGTACGGATTTCTGGTTCAAAAATCTAGAAGCAAAGCTACAAGAATGTCTAGATAAGTTTGTAAATTTCTGAAGATGAATGTGGTGTAAAAGAATTTCTCAGAAGCCCTTAAATAATAAAAAGCCCTCTCTCACTGGTTTTCCCCTTGTGGGTTTTTCCAGGGTCGATGTTAGACCGAAAATTCTTGTGTCTATAATTTTCTAAGTTTTATATGCGGCTGATATTTTATTTTTGCGTTATAAACGATGTTCAGAATCCTCATGTTTCAGTTCTGAAGATTATTTTCTGCTAAGTTTTTATATGCTGATATAAAACTGGGTTTGGGCATTTAACATTGGCTGAAAAATCAGTGAGACTGAAACTGGGTTGGGGTCTAAAAATTTTACATGGTATCAGAGCTGAGTTGAAGGGAAGCATAGATTTCAATTGTCAGAAAGTTGGGACAGCAGTCACTTCATAGGGCAGATTTTTGAATTTAATATTTTCAGCGGAAAAGGGTTAATGGCTACTGGTTTGAGAGTTGAGGACAGACTTGATGGGGTAGCAAATTTTAGTGCTTGGAAGGAGAGGATGATCTTGCTTCTGCAAGAAAACGAGTTGTGGGACATTGTGGAGAATACCACTACTCATCCTATTGTGGTACCTATTGATGCTACTCTTCTTGCAGCCTACACTAAGAAGAGTATCAAGCCTAAGAGATTTATTCTTGATGCCATCAAGGATCATTTGATTCATCACTTGACGGGGAAGACACATGCCTATGAGATGTGGGAGTCTTTGACTAAATTGTACCAGAGTACAAATGAGAACCGAAAAATGGTTTTGAGGGAAAAACTAAAGAGCATAAAAATGACCAAGGCTGAAAATGTGGTCACATACCTTACTAGATTGACACAGGTGAGGGATGAGCTTGGAGCTGTGGGGGAAGCCATAGTTGACAGTGATCTTGTGAGAACAACATTGAATGGAGTTTCCAAACAATGGGTTGTTTTTGTGGAGGGCATTGTTGCTAAGGAGAAGCTTCCTGGTTGGGAACGTCTTTAGGATGACTTTGTTTAGGAGGAGACCCAGAGAGGTTATGTACATGGCAGTTCATCTACAGGTCATGAGGAGGAGAATGTGGCTCTTGCTACCACTAGCAAGAAGAAGTTAAAAAAAGGTCCAAAGGGAGGATAGAAGCCCAAAGGTGAAAGGAAGAAAGACATGAGCAAAGTCAAGTGCTTTGCATGCCATAAGTTTGGGCACTATGCAGGTCAGTGTCCGAATAAGAAGAAGAAACAAACAACAACTTCAGTAGAGGTGGAAGAGTTTTTCACCAAGTTTGACAAGGAATTTTCCTTGATTGTGTGTCTATCCTCGATGACCACTACTTCAGATACTTGGTATATTGATAATGGTGCCTCTCGCCATATGACAGCAGTTCATGAGCACCTGACAGATCTTACACAGTGTGGAGATGCAGAGGTAGTGCTTGGAGATGACCGGGAGGTCAAGGTGGCTGGTTGTGGGACCGTATCATTTCGGAGGGAGTCTTTGTCTCCCATGACTTTGACAGAGGTTCTATATGTGTCGGGCTTGAAGAAGAACTTAGTGTCAGTTTCTACTATTGAGGAGAAGGGCTATGAGGTCTTGTTCTGTGATGGGCATGTGCTTCTTTTCCCCAGAGGGTCTAGCATCACTTCCGCCAAAGTCATTGGTACTAGACATGAGAGGTTGTACAAGTTTTTGTTCCAGCCAGTGAGAGCATTGATTCATTCTACCAACAGCAGCAGTGACCTATGTGAGCTACGACACAGGAGGATGGCACATTTGCACCATGGGGCTTTGAGAGTTCTGAGGGAGATGGTGATGGGAGTTCCAGATTTCAGTTCAGAGCACCATGAGTTGTGCAAGGGGTGTGCTTTGGGAAAGTACACCAAGACTGTTTTTCTGAGCAGTGACAGTAGAGCAACATGGATACTTGATCTTATACATTCAGATGTATGTGGCCCGATGTCTTCGGCATCATTGATTGGTTCCCTATACTATGTTGTATTCATTGATGACTTCTCTCGGAAGTCCTGGATTTTCTTCATGAAGACCAAAGGACAAGTCTCCAGTCAGTTCCAAGAGTTCAAAGCTCTTGTGGAGAACCAGATAGGGAAGAAAATCAGAGTCCTGAGATTGGACAATGGGGGTGAGTATACCTCCAAGGAGTTCATGGACTTTTGTGCAGGAGAGGGCATCAAGAGGGAGTTGATTGTTCCTTACAACCCGCAGCAGAATGGGGTTGCAGAGAGGAAGAACAGGGCCATTGTTGGGGCTGCTAGAGCCATGTTACATGATCAGGGGCTGCCATTATTTCTATGGGCTAAGGCATGCTACACTGCGGTTTATCTGCAGAACAGGTGTCCTCACAGGGTTGTGGGGAGCATGACTCTTGAGGAGGCTTTCTCTGGGAAGAAGCCTGAGGTGGGGCACCTTCGTATTTTTGGGTGCATCACATTTTCATATGTCCCTTCTGACAAGAGGACAAAGCTGGAGCCCATGGCAGAGAGAGGGATCTTTGTTGGGTACAGTGAGACTTCAAAGGCTTTCTGTATATACCTTCCTTCCTTGAGGAAGATTGTCTTGAGGAGTGATGTCAGATTTGAGGAGGACAGAGCCTTTAGGAAGTCTAGAGGGATAGAGAAGGGTGAGCAGTCTTCACCACAGATTCAGGTGAGTCTGCAGCAGACTACAGTCACACAGAGTTCAGGGCCACCAGTTTCGGGGACGACAGGTTCACAGGTGATAGGGCCACAAGATTCAGGTTCACAGGCTACTGGTCCACATGTTTCAGGATCAGGTACTTCAGAGTCTACTTCAGGATCATTGTCTTCAGCACATGGGGTTGAGCAGGGAGAGTCCCCTCCATAGGACACTACTTCAGAGAGGAGGAAGCCCAAGTGGCTTTAGGACACTTTGAGGGAGGCACGGGGTTCAGTGGGGAATCCCAGACAGGTAGTGAGGGAGAGTAAACCTCCCGAGAGGTTTTGCAGCTACGTCACGATGGTGAGCAGTATTCGGGAGTCTGAGCCTTCCACTTTTGAGGAGGCCACTAGTAGACGGGTATGGAGAGATGCCATGATGGAAGAGTACAATTCCATCATGAAGAACGATGTCTGGGAAGTTGTTCCTAGACCTGAGGGGAAGTCAGTGGTGATTTCCAGGCGGCTCTACAAACTAAAGCATGTTGCGGATGGCAGCATTGAGAAGTACAAAGCTCACTTTGTGGCTCGGGGGTTTTCACAGGTTGAGGGAGTCGACTATGATGAGACCTTTGCGTTCATTGCTAGATACACTTTGATCAGGGTAGTGATCTCCATTGCAGTAGAGATGGGTTGGAAGATCCACCAGATGGATGTGAAGACCGCATTTCTGAATGGTCTTATTGAGGAGGAGGTGTATATTGAGCAACCATTGGGCTTTGAGGAGCATGGGAGAGAGTCTCATGTGTGTAGACTGAAGAAGGCATTGTATGGGTTGAAACAAGCTCCCAGAGCTTGGTATTCGAGGATAGATGCCTATTTGTTGTAGTTGGGTTTTGAGAAGAGTGAGGCAAATCCCAACCTATACTTCATTGTGGTTGGAGAGGATCCTCTCATTCTTCTGCTATATGTGGATGCTCTTTTCATTATAGGAGCAGAGAGACTCATCAACAGCTGCAAGGAGAGCCTTGCTTCAAAGTTCAAGATGACTGACATTGGACTGATGCATTACTTTTTGGGATTGGAGGTTTGGCAAGAGCCTAGACACATCTTCCTGGGACAGGGGAAGTATGTGTGTGACATTCTGAGCAGATTTCATATGGGAGATAGCAGGCCCATGACCACTCCCATGATTACCAACTGGAAGAAGCTTCATGCTTCTGAGTCACAGTTGGTGGATTCCACTTTGTATCGCCAGTTGATCGGGTCATTGATGTATTTGGTCAATACCAGGCCAGATATTTGTTTTGCTGTCAACACTCTCAGTCAGTTCATGGTGGAGCCTAGGAGAGTGCACTGGGTGGCAACAAAACATGTGCTCAGGTATCTTTGTGGTATGGTAGATTATGGTTTGGACTATCAGAGAGGAGATGGAGTTCGTCTGGTTGGCTATACAGACTCGGATAGGGCAGGATGTGTCAGTGACAGGAAAAGCACTTCAGGGTGTTGTTTTGGATTGGGATCAACAATTGTGTCTTGGTTCAATCAGAAACAAAAGTCAGTGGCTTTGAGTTCTGCAAAGGCTGAGTATATGGCAGCCAGTCAGGCCAATTGTGAGGCCCTTTGGCTTCGCAAGATGCTGGTGGGATTGTTCGGTGTGCAGTTGAGGCCTACTGTGATTTATTGTGATAATCAGAGTTGCATTAAACTCTCGGAGAATCCAGATTTTCATGACCGGTCTAAGCATATCGAGATTCGTTATCACTTCATCTGTGACTATGTTCAGAGAGGAGCTGTGGAGCTACAATACATATCCACAAAGGAGCAGGTTGCAGACATACTCACCAAGGCATTGGGCAAAGGCAAGTTTGTATTTTTCACGGACAAGCTTGGAGTGGTGGGTAACACTTTCCTTGGTATGAGGGAGTGTTAAATTTTTAATTAAACAAAGTACCAAGGCAAGTGTTTCTCTTCCCTAGGAGCCTAAGGGATGAGAAAGTGCCTAATGTGGGCCCTAGTTATTTAATTTGTGAGATGCAAATTAAAAGGTGACTTTATGACTAAAGTGAGGGTGAGTGAAGAGACATTTAATCTCAGCCACTCATCTAATCTAATCTCAGCCATTGGATTAGAGAGACTCCTCACCTACCTCATGAGGTCGATTAGGGTAAGGGGGTGCACCCATTCTTGAGTAGTTCATGCATTTTTGCTGAGAGAGCAAGAAGAGAAGAGAGAGGTAGAGCTTAGAGAAGAGAGACAACATTTGCAGGAGGAGATCATAAGGCAAACAACATGCATGGATTACGACACAACAGACAACATTTATTAGCAGTCTGTACAGTAAGGATTTGAGAGGTCGTACAACATTTATTGTGCACAATTTTCGAGGCAAACAACAACACAAATTTCTGGGAGCATTTGGCATGCATCCCAACGCTATCGTAAAGTTATTCCAGGCACAGAAATCGAGGAGGTTGCTGGGCATATTTTTTTGGGTGAGAAAAGTCTGTACAGTTCGTACGGACCTGCACAGAAATCGAGGGTCGTATAGCAGGAAATTTATGGGCACGATTTTCAAGGTGATGGGCACATTTTTCAAGGCATTTGTTTAGCTGGGTTTTCCATACAGCAGCAACAAAAATTTGGCACGCATTTTGAGGATAGTCCGTACAACATTTAATGTTGTGACAGTCGTACAGTGGTACGGATTTTTGGTTCAAAAATCGAGAAGCAAAGCTACAGGAATGTTCAGATAAGTTTGTAAATTTTTGAAGATGAATATGCTGTAAAAGAATTTCTCAGAAGCCCTTAAATAATAAAAAGCCCTCTCTCACTGGTTTTCCCCTTGTGGGTTTTTCCAGGGTCGATGTTAGACCAAAAATTCTTGTGTCAATAATTTTCTGAGTTTTATATGCTGCTGATATTTTATTTCTGCGTTATAAACGATGTTCAGAATCCTCATGTTTCAATTTTGAAGTTTATTTTCTGCTAAGTTTTTATATGCTGATATAAAACTGGGTTTGGGCATTTAACATTGGCTGAAAAATCAGCAAGACTGAAACTGGGTTGGGGTCTGAAAATTTTACAGTAGTGACTAGGAAGAGGCTAGCTTGGGTTCGTGACACTTTGTAGGATGCAAAGAAGCATACAATTCCTAGTGATACTTTTAGGGAGAGCAAACGACCTCAGATATTCTCGAGTTATATGGCATTGATCAGTCACATCATTGATCCCAAGCCTTTCATTTATGAGGAGGAGCAGGTGGCTCCACTAGTGATGAGGCATATAGCCCCACCAAGTACCAGAGTTTAGAGGGAGTCAACCCTTAGGATCCAATAGGGAGGAGAAGCCTCTTAGGACAGTTCATAGGAGATCAGATTCCAGAGGAAATCAACAGATACAGAGGCAGAATATGGCTCCATATATTGTAAAAACTAAGAGGGAGTCAAGTTTCAGAGGGAGCATGTAGACTCATAGTGAGCCTAATCTCAGAGAGAGGCGGTTGGCTCAGAGGGAGACTCGATCATGTAGAAAATCCAGGTCCTATCAGCAAGACTTCTTGGCCTGTCTTTGACCAAGCAAAGTCACTAAGTTTTCTGCTGTCATAAAATGTGTAATTGCTGTTTTATAACAGCCCTCTGAAAAGTTTGTTTGCTGATGTGTTATGGTTGTTGTTTCAGTG
>ML786525.1:17256-27900 GCA_009831015.1 Picea engelmannii | reverse complement strand
TTGAGGACAAGACTCCAAGTTCCAAGTTTGATTGATTAAATTGATAAGATTCAAATTTGCACATATCAAGTTTGATAACTGCTACACTACAAGTAAACACTATAGTTGTGATAACAATCTTTGAAAAGTTCTATTATTGTTAGATACAATGAATACTTGGTAGCATGTGAGCATTATTGATATAAATGCTTATTGTAATTATTTACTAGATATAACTAACATCTCCTCTAGGAGAAACTTCGTTTGTTTCCAGGTTACCATGGAGGAATGATTCATCACAACAGTAGACGAGTGTTGTTCTCATTTCGTATTATTGTATTTCTTATTTTTGGCTCTTAGGAAAGTCACAAGTGATAGCTTCGAAGGAGTTACTGTGATGATTGTTCTCGCTATTGTTTTTATTATTATTATAAAGAGTATTATTCTTGTCTATTGTTTCTCCCTTGTTGTTCTTGTTCCGGGCAGGTCACGGGTGATAACCCTGAAGGGAGCTATAGTGACGGTTGCAGGAGGAAACATATTAGTTGGTCTCTAGTTTGAGACATGGAGAAGAATATCCAGATAATAAGTTGTATACATGACCGTATACATCCATGTACCAAAGAAGAAGAAGAAGAAGAGTCAGTAAAGCCAAAAAGGCCTACCCAGAAGCATTGCAGTAACCAAGAAGAGACCAATGTGGTCTTGTGTCACTTTGCAGGATGAAAATATATATGGAATTGATGAGCCATATCATGAGGAGCAGATGGCTCCACCAGTGGTGAGGAAGGCGGCCCCACCAAGTACCATATCAGAAGAAGCTAAAGTTCAGAGGGAGGAGTAGCCTCCCCAGGACCATTTATAGGAGACTTCAGAAGAAATCAACACACATAGAGGGAGTAGATGGCTTCGAAAATTATATAGACTTAGAGGGAGTCAAGCTCTAGAGGGAGCATGAAGACTCAGAGTGAGCCTAATCTTAGAGAGAATCAGATGGGAGAAAGAGACGTCTTCTAGGACTGACAAACAAATGCCATGAGTTGAGAAGACTAGATCGTAGCTTCAGAGACTTCTAGGAGATGTGAAATCTCCTGGGAAGATTCCCTTGTTTCAGTGACAGAGGAGGAAGCTAGTCAGAAGGACTGGGATATGGATTTTTCCTTGAGACCAGAATGGAAGTCAGTGGTGACTTCCAAGATTGATCTGTCGGATCAAGCATGTTGCAGGTAATAGTATAAACATGTACAAAGCTTGACTTGTGGCCAAAAGATTCTCCCAGCAAGAGGGAGAAGATTATGATGAGATATTTGCTCTAGTAATCATAAGAAGTGTACATAGAGCAGTCGCAAGATACATGAGAAGGAGTCTCATGTATGCAGATTGAAGAAGGCTTTGTACGAGCCTAAGCAGGCACCCAGGACTTGATATGTCGGATAGACAGTTTCTTGATGAGCTTGGGTTTCACCAAGAGTACAACAGATTACAACATTTACTTCAAGGTTGTGGATGGTGAACCTATGATATTGCTACTATATGTGGATGATCTTTTTCTGACAGGAAACGAAAATCTCATCACTGAGAGTAAGAGGAACCTTGTTGCAGAATTCGAGATGAAGGACCTAAGCATGATGTATTATTTCTCAGATCTGGAGATATGGCAGAGACCTGATGGGATTTTCCTTAACCAAGGAAAATATGTAGTAGAGATCCTGAAGAGGTTTGGGATGTTGGATTGTAAGGTCATATCTACACCGATGGTGGCTAACTTGAAGTTGTTGTGTGATACAACTTCAGAGACAGTGGATGCCACCATATACAGGCAAATGATTGGTTCATTGATGTACTTGACAAACACGAGATCGGATATATGTTTTGCGGTGAACACATTAAGTTAGTACATGGTTGAGCCTAGACATGTTCACCTAATTGCGACAAAACATGTGATGAAGTACATGAAGGGTACAATTGATTATGGACTCAGATATATCTCGGATCATGAGATAAGATTGCAGGGATACACAGATTCAAATTGGGCAGGTAGTGTCACAGACTGGAAGAGTACATCTAGATGTTGTTCAATTTGGGATCAAATGTGATCTCGTGGCTCAGTAAAGAAGCAGACTTGTGTGGCGCTGAGTTTTGCAGAGGCATAGTATGTAGCAGTGTGTTTAGCTTGTGGAGAAGCAGTGTGGCTTCAGATGTTGATTACATGATTGTTTGATCTCAAGTTGGAGGAGACATGTATCTTTTGTGACAACCAGAGTTGCATAAAGTTGTCAGAGAACCCAATGTGTCATGACAGGTCCAAGCATATCGAGATCAAGTACTACTACGTCCGAAACATGGTACAGAAGGGAGCAGTAAAGCTCTAGTATATTGCCACCGACGAACAAGTAGCAAATGTATTGACCAAGCCCCTGTCCAGAGTTAAGTTTGAGTATTTCATAGACAAGCTTGGAGTGGTCTAGAAATAATTCTCCAGTAGTGAGAAGTGATTGTTTTCTCCAGTAGTGAGATGTGTTCCCCGGTAGTGGTAAGTGATCCCCAGTAGAGGGAAGTGATGAGATCCCCAGTAGTGGGAGCTACTCCAACGCAGGCTGGTATGCTACCCAAATGCAGGTTGGTACTCCAACATAGGTTGGTACTCCAACATAGGTTGGTATGCTACCCCAATGCAGGTTGGTATGCTACCCCAATGCAGGTTGGTACTCCAATGCAAGCTGGTATGCTACCCCAACGCAGGTTGGTATGCTACCCCAACACAGGTTGGTACTCCAACGCAGGTTGGTACTCCAACGCAGGTTGGTATGCTACCCCAACGCAGGTTGGTACTCCAATGCAGATTGGTATGCTACCCCAACGCATGTTGGTATGTTACTCCAATGCAGACTGGTATGCTACTCCAACGCAGGTTGGTATGCTACTCCAACGTAGGATGGTATGTTAACCCCAACGCAGGATGGTATGCTACTCCAACGTAGGCTAGTACGCTACTCCAGTAAAAGTGCAGAACTTCCTATGATATATAGATCCGTGATTAACAACAAGACAATGACTAGGTGTACAAAAGCGCAAAAGCAGTGATGATGATCGTGACAAGAAGAATACCTTCCTTGCTAAGAGGGAGTGTTGAAGTTTGAGTAGCTTTGGAAGATATTCTTATTGTATTTGACCAAGACAAAACCTTAAAGAATATTATTATATTATATTTGTTAAGATGGACCTATTGTGCCTTTGTAAAAGTCAACCCTATTGTGCCTTGATAAGTAAAATGTAAAACAAAAGGATAAAGTGATAGGTCAGACCTAATTTTATGTTGGCCAAACTACTATTTATAAGGGAGGCTAGTGCCTCATTTAAACACATACACACAAGCTCTCAAGTCAAGAAGAGATGTGTGCAAGTCTTAGAGGGAGATGCTACTACAGTTAGAAGGTGATGTTGTGGAAGATCTTGGTTTATCTCTTGGGTATATCTTGGTTATGTGGTGCGTTACTCTTCCCTAGTCAAGGGTTTGAGAAGGTTCTTATGCTTTGTTAGTTCTCTCTTGGAGAGAGAGGCATTGTTCTTGGTTGTTGAATCTATATTGAGGAAGTTTATTGGGTTTTTCCCTTAGAGGGTTTTCCTAGGGTAAATCTTGTGTATGTTATGGATGTTATTCTTTCAGTGATCCTTAATATGTAGTTATTGTGCTATTTGTTTAAAAGTAAAAGAACACTATTCTAATTAACTACTTAAGACAAAATTTCAACACTTGGTAGAAACTGTAAAATGACTGCAGAAAGATGTCTAGAGATATAAGGCTGACAATGAGAGGCTTATGAGAGCCAAGGCGCAACAAGACGACTTCAATGTCAAATTGATGCAGAGTTTGCACATAATAGAAAAGAAAATGGTAAGGAGACAAAAACGAGTAGATCAAGAAGTCACAAGTCTCATGATGAGAGAAGAAGAGAAGAAAGAAGTGTTGTTAAGCATTCTTTTAGGAAAGCGCGTAGTAGTTCGATTCCATCTCATGTCAAAAAGAATAAGAGAAGGACTGGGGTGGATGAACTACAGGGAGAAATGATTAAGATCAAGCCTCCTACCTTTGATGGTGAGCACAAGAAGGATGAAGATGCAGAGACTTGGTTGTTGGGTATGAGGAAGTACTTCCAATTGCGTAATTATTCTGCGCATGCAGAAGGGAGAATTGTTATCTATCATCTAAAATGAAAGGCGTCAATGTGATGGGATCAGTATGTACAGATACATCACATTGATGAAAAGAAAGTGACTTGGAGGGAGTTCAAGAGGTATTTCCAAAAGAAATATTTAACCAAGCGGTACTACGATAAGAAAATGAAGGAGTTCTTCGAACTCAAGCTTGGTAGTATGATGATTGATGAATATGAAAGAAGATTTTTAGAGTTGTTGAAATATGTGTCTTTCAAGTGAATATTCGGAGGTATCTGAGATGATGAACAAGTGAATATTCAGAGGTATATGAGTGGGCTACCCTCATTTATCAGTGACAAGATATAGTATGATGATCCCAAGACATTGGAGGAAACCATAAGGAGAGCTAAGTGTCTTTATGAGCAGCAAAGGGGAAGACCAATTTTCCAAAAGGCTTGGGAAGATAAGATGAAAAGCAAGGTGGAACAAAGGAAGAAGGGGGCTAAGCCACCATTTTTCATAAACACTACACAAGGACAATCAACTCTCCAAGAGCCCAGAGTGTCGAAGACAGTGGGACAAAATTCATGGCAACAACCTATGCAATGTTGGGGTTGTGGCAGAAATCATATGCGTAGAGATTGCCCTCAAAGAGGTGATAAAACCAGGATTGCGCACAATGTACAACAAGTTGCGACAGTTGAGGACATGGGTAGAAATGTGCCAAGGATTTATGCCGCGTTGGATAACAAGAAGGTTGAGTTTCAATTGCACATGATCAAGGTGGAAGGTAAGATTAATGACCAACCCATTGCTATTTTAATTGATTCGTGAGCTAGTCATAGTTATCTAGATCCTAAGATGGTGGAAAGATTCCATTTGTTGAGAAGCAAGCTTGGAAAATCTTGGTTGGTGCAGTTAGCTAATGAGCAAAACGGAAAATTTGTGAGATGGTTAAGACATATCCAATGGAGATGAATGGACTGTGCACAAAGAATGATTTGAATATCATACCTTTGAGCTTGTATGATTGCCTCATTGGCATGGATAGATTGGACGAGCATCATGTTGTTCTAGATTGTTAGAATAAGGCATTCAATTGTTTGGATGGGCAAGGAAATTTGAGGACAGTTCAAGGCATTCCAAGGGTTGTGACTATCAGGGAAGTTTCATCCTTGCAATTGAAGAAAAGTTACAAGAAAGGATGTCAAGTATTTGCAGCGCACATGGAAGAGGCACCTAAGTATATAGTGTCAAGTGTTGAAGACTGTGCAGTACTGAAAGAATTTGAGGATGTCTTTAAAGAGATATCGGGACTGCCTCTGAAAAAAGATATTGACTTCTCTATAAATTTGATGTCAGGAGCAACACCTCTATCCAAGACTCCTTATAGGATGACTACGCCAGAGTTGAAGGAGTTGCATATGCAACTTGAAGAACTTATGAAGAAGGGGTATATATGCCCAAGTGTGTCACCTTGGGGTGCGCTAGTTTTGTTTGTGAAGAAGAAGGATGGTACGTTGAGACTTTGTATCGATTTTAGACAATTGAACAAGGTAACAGTGAAGAACAAGTATCCTTTGCCAAGGATAGATTATTTGTTTGATCATATAAGGGGCGCAAGGATATTTTCTAAGATTGATCTTAGATCTAGATATCGCCAACTGAGAATAAAAGAGGAAGACATCAGTAAGAATTCCTTCATAACAAGGTATGGTCGTTACGAATTTACAATGGTGTCATTTGGGTTTTCAAATGCACCAACTTTCTTCGTGTGTTTGATGAATGGAGTTTTCAAAAGTTAGATAAGTCTGTCATTGTGTTTTTGGATGACATACTTATTTAATCAAAGTCTGAAGAAGAGCACGAGCAACACTTGAGGATGGTGTTGCAGGTATCGAGGGAGCATCATCTTTATGCAAAGTTGAGCAATTGTTCGTTTTATCAGAGGCAGATTCATTACTTGGGTCATATCATTTCAAAAAATGGAATAGTTGTGGACCCATCGAAGAGAAAATCCATTGAGGAATGGCCAATGCCAAGAAATTTTGCAGAAGTGAAATCCTTTATGGGTCTGGCAGGGTACTACAAAAGGTTTATTGAAGGATTTTCACAGATTGTGCATCCAATTACATATTTGCAAAAGAAAGGTGTGTGATTTGAATGGACTATGGATTGGGCAAGGAGTTTTCAACACTTGAAGAGTTTGTTGACAAGTGCGCCAATTTTGAGAATCGATGATCCTGATGCAGACTTCATTCTGTGCACGAATGCATGCAAGGAAGGACTCAATGGAGTCTCGAGTCAGAATGGACATGTGGTGTGCTACGAATCAAGGAAGTTGAAAGAGCATGAAAGACTTTATGCTACATATGACTTGGAATTGGCAGTCATAGTGCACACTTTGAAGATGTGGTGGCATTATCTCATGGGTAAAATATTTGAGCTGAGAACAGACCATTGTGGTCTGAAATATTTATTTGGACAACCAAGTTTGAATGTCAGAAAAAGCAGGTGGTTAGAGTTCCTCAGTGAGTATGACTTCGACATAAAGCATATCAGAGGAAAAGAAAACAAGGTTGTTGATGTACTCAGCAGGAGGATGCATGAGATGCTTGCTACAACCATTAGCATGTGCTAGACAGATTTGTGTGATAGAATTTTGGAAATTGCCAAATCAAATCTGCACTATATGGATATAAGTGCGACTTTACAACAAAGTATGTTGTAGCAGAAGTTTGAAGGCTATGAGCTAAGAGAGGATGGGATCCTCATGTATAGATGCATAGTATATGTGTCGAATTATCAGGAATTGAAAGGCTTGATATTGTCAGAAATGCATAAGGTTCCTTATGTTGGACATCCAGGTTACCAGAAGACCATTGTCGCAGTCAAGAAGCAATACTTTTGGCCAGGTATGAAAAAGGAAGTTGTGTATTTTATTGTGAGATGTCTCAAATGTCAGAAAGGTCAAGGATGAGCACAAACATCCAATGGGTTTGCTACAACCCTTGCCCATTCCTAAGTGGAAGTGAGAAGTGGTGACCATGGACTTCATAAATAAGTTTCCTGCTACTGCTAAGCAACATGATTCTATTATGGTTGTGGTGGACAAGCTTACTAAAGTTGCCCATTTTATTCCAGTAAATTCAACGCACAAGGCAACCGACATTGTTGAGATATACATGCAAGAAATTGCCAAGCTGCATGGTGTACCTAAGACAATTGTGTCTGACAAAGATTCCAAGTTCACCTCGAACTTTTGGAAAGGGTTATTCAAAGCATTTGGAACAAATATGGATTTTAGTACAACATATCACCATGAGTCAGATGGTCAAACTGAGAGGGTAAATCGGGTGATTGAAGACATGTAGAGGATGTATGTCATGTATAAGCCATCCAAGTGGGAAGACTACTAAAATTTGGTAGATTTTGCTTACAACAATGGGTATTAGGCATCTTTAAAGATGATCCCATTTGAGGCATTGTATGGTAGAAGGTGTAACACACATGTGAGTTGAGATAACCTAGTAGACCGTGCAGTAGTTGGGCCAGATTTTCTCTGGGAAATGGAGGAGCAGATGGTAAAGATCAGGAAGAATTTAAAAGCTTCCCAAGATAGGCAGAAAAGTTGCACAGATAAAGGCAAAACCCACAGAGAGTTCAAAGTGGGCGATCACATGTTTTTGAAAGTGAAGGCCAGGCGCAATTCCTTGAAGCTGGGAAAGTGTTCTAAGTTAGCAGCGTGCTACTGTGGGCCATTCGAAATCCTAGAGAGGATTGGTCCTATCGCTTATATGCTTGTTTTGTTTGGATCCTTATGTATTCATAATGTTTTCCATGTGTCATTACTTAAGAAGTATGTACCTGATGCTAATAATTTCATTGATTGGAATGTGATTCAGGTGGAGCCTGAAGGAAGATTTCAAGTGCGATCGGTTTGCATACTGGATCGGAAAATCAAACAGTTCTGGAATCGAGCCATGGAGCTAGTAAAGGTCCAATGGACATGGTACGCTCCTAAGGATGCAACTTGGGAGCGCGAGGATGTCATGTGAGTAGAGTATCCTCATTTGTTTGAAATTTTTTGAAATTGTGCATATACAGGTGTATATGATGCACTGAGGACATTGCATAAATAAGGGGGAGGGGAATGTAATGTCATTGATCCAGAACCATTTGTAATTGTACATATAGGCTAGTGAGTCGATTGGTACCAAGTGTAAATGTAATGTACATTTAGGCTGGTGAGTCGTTGGCATTTTGGCACCTAGTTTTGGTGTTGCACGCATCTGAGTAGTGCACAAAGAATCATTATCAAAGAGAGGGTGCGCACATTTTGTGTGTTACACACAGCTAGGTAAGTGCACATATTGCACTGTGTTGTGCACACTTGGGTAAGTGTGTGGTAATGACATGGAAGTGCACATAATTTAGTTACATAAATGTATATATGTATGACTAGATATGTATTGAGGTTGGAGAGTCTGTGTGATTATGAGGTTCATGAGCCTGGATGCAGATAGGCCAATGCGCATATCCATGTAAATATAATCATGGTTATTAATATAATATTGCATCACTGTACCCAGACAAACTCAGACAAAAAGAGATGGGGGGTCAAACCCACTGGAAAAAGGGAAAAGGGGGGGTGAGTCCTAAGTCATAGGGAATATTTTATAATATTTCCGGGAAAAGTATAATGTTAGATAAGTATTTTATCCTAAGTTCCCGAGGGTAGGGAATGGGTCACCAAGTGGCTTAAAGCTACTTTTGAAGGTGACAAGTGTCAAGTGGAAGGAATGCAATATATATTGGTGACCTTAGTGTATTTTGGGCATTGTTGCATTATTGCATGGGGTATTATCCATGATTCGAGGGGATTGAAGTTGCAAGCTCTTGTGTGGAGAAGGGGGTCGGACTATATGGAAAATTTGATTATTACCTTATCTATCCAGAGAAGATTGTAGGGAGTTGTGGGGTTGTAACTAGATTTCTACTGTCGAGGAGTCAGGTTGACAGACCATGAGCAGTCTCTTTGGGTGAGAGATTGGTTGTTGTGGAGTGGTTGTCAGACCCATGGGCATACTCTCCATGTGAGAGTTTTGTTGAGAGTTGTTCCCTGGTGCGATGAGCATTAGTCACAAGGCTCAGAGACTTCATGTGCAACCTATTGTTGGTAACCCTGGGAAGGGAAGTGGGGCAGCCGAAGGACTGTTGAGCAGAGAAGGGGCACACTTACTTGGGTGCGACAAGTGTGTGGGGAATGAGGGACTGTGGGCTATTTGGAGCAACGTGTACTTAGGACCGAGAAATTATGTTCAGTTTTAGACCTTAGCTTGTCACTAGGAACCCTTTTTCCCTGGTGGAGTTAAGCCCCATCTCGGGGGTGACCTGTTGTTGAAAGTTTATGAGCAACAAAGTCTATGGCTGGGAGGAACATCTAAGTCAAGGCCGCAGTTGGTGACTTTCATAAAAGATAAGTGTTCTTTATGTGCTTGTCTTGTTTACCATGTGCATATTTGGTTGTGCTTATTTGTAGATGCATATAAGTAATTGTTGTTATTTTGTTCAATGTTGCTTGTACATGTAAGTACGATGCTTATATCTTGTGTTGGTAGTTCTACATGAGTATGTCAGTTGTTGATAGCTTCGCTCGTTAATTTAATCTTGTGTTTTTGGTTATGAGTATTCAAGAAGAGGATTGAGTGGTTGGGTGTGCAGGAAAGTAACCTGTGTGCACAAGAGTCTGGATTTTCGTCTGCACATTCAAGGAAGAAGACTCCGTGCACAACACGATCAAAATTGGTGGATGACGCCAAGATGGTTCTGCACACAATTGCACTGTGTAGTGAGTATGTTGGTGCGCAGAGTTGTTTGAGTTAATTATGTTGCTTAAGATTGTGTTAAAAGGAGAATGTTGTTTTCGTTGTTATAAGTTGTGTGGCACGACTCAAGCTTGGGTTGAGCCCGTTACTTCAAGTGATATTGCGCGCACTTGTGTTAGAGTAGAATCTGCGCAGTGAAACTTCCGAGTAACAATGCTCAGTAATATGTTGGGGGTGGTATAGTTTGGGTGACTTGGAGCTATAGAAGTTGAAGTTGTGTGACATGGCCTAACCTGGGGTGGTTGGGGACGTTACAACGGGGAAGGGAAAGGGTGGTGGGTGTGAGAGCAAATCCATGTCGCATGAGTGGAGGGAGGTGGCAGGGCGATGCCAGGAATCACCCCCCCTCCATTGTGGTATGAAACACCATTTTTTTAAAGTTTTAGGTTTATAACTTAATCTTCCCTCCATTGTGGTATGAAACACCATTTTTTTAAAGTTTTAGGTTTATAACTTAATCTTTTAATTTAATTTTTTGTTTTTTATTTTTTTTATTGTTTTGTTTTTGTATTTTAGTTTTAATTATTTTTTTTTAATGCTTTTTAATTTTAAATTGTTTTTAGTTTTGACTTTTTTCTTAAAATTGTTTTTCCAATATAATCTTATTATTTTTCTTTTT
>ML786525.1:0-13638 GCA_009831015.1 Picea engelmannii | reverse complement strand
TTTGGGATTTTCCCCTCCTTTTATTTATTTATTTTTGTTTTTTTAATGATTTTTTTGTGACAGTATTGGATTTTCGGGCTATTGTTTATAAAATGTTACAATTATAAGTTTGAAAAAAAAGGTGTTACTAATAGCAGTTCTTTTGGGGGTTGGTCTTAAGATTTTGGTTTCAAGGGTATTGGTTGTCAAGGCCACTAGTTCAAAAAACTTGTAATTTTGTCTCTAAAAAAGGGGTGCTATTGAAAGCACTGCTCTTCAATTTGAGGGTTGATTTTAAGGTTTTGGTTGCAGCGATACCGGTTGTCATGTCTGAAGGTTTCAAAGAAGTTGTAGTTTTAACCTTGAACATAAAAAAAATGGTGTTGTTGTTAGCACCACTTTTTAATTTGGGGGTTGAATTTCAAATTATTTTCAACAACATTACGATGTTAGTAAAGCCATGGTTGCAAAAGGAGGTAATTTTAACCACTGATAAAAAAGGGTGATGTAGATAGCACCACTTTTCGAAACATGGGTAAAATTAACCACTACATGTGACCTCTAAAAACACGAGAACTCTAGAGGGTCCTTGTCAAGTTGGTCATTATTTTAGATATCTTAGCCTAAATGATCAACCATGCATGCAATCCTGTTAGGTTTGCATATTCTTAGATGACCATAAAGTAAGTAAGCTTATATTGTTTTGATAGAATTATCTTCCTTTGAGAAAGGTTTCAAGGGATGCTACAATTTTTTATTTCATGTTAGGATCTACAACTAACATACCAAATGCGTTAATTGGAAATAAACATGAACCGATTTACATGGTTGATCATTTTTTGTCATATACCCACAATATGAATCTAAGGTGCAGTGTTGGACTATCATATGGATACACTTGTATGGATGCCCACAAAAATAACCATTGTGTTAAAAGGTTTATAGTGTGATTTTAACACTTTGAAATCTTTTGAAAAAAGTCCATGTGTTTTATGGAAATTTATTTATTTTATCCTATCTTAATGTTAAATTTGAAATTACAAAGTTGCTCAGTGTTAACTTTTATTGAAATTACAAATTATCTATTTCGTGTTTGGTGACTTTTTAACATTGTAAAAAATAAATTGGAATGACAATATTTTATTTAGCATTTTTTATTTCTTTAATGAAGTGTGTACTTAGTTTATTATTGTCAATTAAAGTATGATTATTTTTGGAATTTTTCCTTATGGAAGGATTGGATTAATACATGACATTGAAATTGAAATTAAAACTAACCCTTCAAATTTGATAAGTTAGAAACATTAGAGCATGAGTAAAGATAAGATAAAATAAGTAAAACATAGAATGTAATAGTGTATGTATTATTGTGAAAAAAAATTGCACATTGAGGTATGAAAAAAAGAGTGGGATAAAGGAAAAAGTGCTCTATTATGCAATTTCATGTCATACACTCTATAGATAAAGTACATTTTGTCTCACTATTTTGTATCATACATTCAATACATAGATATGCATATTATTGACTAGAAGGTTTATTCAATGACTTAAGAAGTTTAAGATTGTTCATCCCCTAGTGCGTCACATGTTGGTGTTGCCACGCGGGTGTAATGGCCCTAGAAATTGTTGGCATTCTTGGTGCGCATAGACCACCAATTTAGGCACACAGAGGTTGTTGAGGTGAGCATGGATGCATTATCGAAGTTTGTGAGCATAGGCTACTAAAGTGTGCATGCACAAGTTGTTGAGGTGTGCACCTGGAAGTTGCTAAGGTGGGCTTGTGCATAGACTAGAACTTGGCACATGTAGTAGGGATTGAGTGCACCAAGTGCTAGAGGTTTTACGAGCACAATGGAATTTGTCCTCGACCTCTACCATCAATGGTCATTGGAGATTGCCAATGGTGATGCCTCTTGGACCCTAAAACATCAACATTGGGTTGATGCACTCTACTCAAAAGCGTCGAGGTGTTTCAAATGGAGAATATTGACATTGCGGATGAGTGTTTTCTAGCATGTATGAGACTATAGAGCTCTATGGCTCAACTCAAATCACTCCATCTCGTGTTCTTGTTCTTATTCTTATGCATTCTAGTATAGATCCATCTTAACCTCAAATCTATTAAACATTGCTATTATTGTATGTATCTTTTACATTAATTTATTACTATATTTTTTTCCGAAAAAAAACATAATATTTTCATTTCAAACTTTAAAAAAATAATATTACATTTAACCAATGTGCTATTAACACATAATTGGGAAATCATTATCATTCTCCATGACCCAATTGTTTACATTATTTTATTATATATATTTACATTGTTAACCATTAATGACAAATTTATTTTATTTTAATTTTTTAAAATTTTACATTACTTCAATTTTATTTTAATTTTTTTATATTATTTTTTTAATTTATAAGTGTTATCCACTTTACATATTTGAACTACGTTGAATTGTAAGAGTGTAACTAGCGTCTCTCGGTACAACAAAGATTCATCATTAATATTCCAAAAAGTTGAATAAATTTCTTTGCATACCAATGCACTTGAGCTCGACAATTTTGTACTTTGTTGTTTAAATCACAAGTGGCAAGTGATTGTTTCATTATTTGAAAGTATGGAGAACTTGATGAGTAAATCTTCTCTTAAGATTTTGTGAGATGAACCTTTTGGATTAAAGTGACAAATGTTTCTCAATGAATCTTCTTGTATGGAGAAAGCTCGTTAAGCAATAAAATGTATTACATCCTCAAAGTATAGATTGCTATCAAAGTTCCTAGCAACAAACACCATTGGTAGTTGATTTGCTTCATCATCGAGATAAACTAGCATCCATTATGTTTGGGGTTTGAGAGAAGCGACTCCTCTAATTTTGTGGGGGAAACTTGAGATACTTTGTACGACTTAAATGTAGCTAAGTTGTCATAGAAAGGTGTATATTGTTATGAATCAGTTTGCGTATTTTATGTGCTTATTCATTAGTATTGAGAATCATATAATAATAGTTGGCATCAAAATAACATGACAAACTTTCTTATTGAGAAACATATTTAAAAATGTATGAATAGTAGGGGAGTGCTAGAGTAATGGGCTTCTATAAGCATAATGAGCATAATGGGTAGACTTATCTTTATTCCTTGTGGTTGTCGGAGTAGTGGACATGGCGAATAGACAACCAAAGACATGATTCTCTATATAGAAGTATATTGGTACCACCACATCCTTTTTTAGAAAAGAATATTGAACACTCTTGTGATCATGGATTTTATGCATAATCCAAAGTTCTGTAAGTAATCACCGCTAATGCACCATTAATAGAAATAATGGAGGAAACAACGTGACTCCCCAATCTCAATGACAAAATACCCTACCTAAATGCTTCTACCATGTTTCGATTAGAAACAAGTGGAGCAATGGAAGCCAAATCATATTATTGTGGATGCGAATGGAGTTATTTTGACAATATAATCTCTAAGCCATTTTTTGCTAGTTATTTTATCTGATTTAGCCTTGATAGTCATTGTTGTTGAACAAAAAAGGGAAAAGCCTTGTAGAATGTGTTACTTCCCAAATTGTACTTGATGACAAAAACCCTAATCCACAAGGCACAATCCAAGAGGGAACTACTAGGGCAATCACCATTGTCACCTAAGCAACCTATCCTCTTCACTTTAGGCAGACTCTCCTCTGGCTCAAGGGGGGTATCCCTAATAGGATTATTAAAGCTAAGCATTGAGGCACACAGTGAAGTGAGAGTAGCTTTAGTAAAACAATGTTTTTTTGTCTTTTTTTGGAATATAAAAGAGGTGATGGAGGGAAGTAGAGATAAGTGCCAAATACAATAATGGCAATGGAGTCAAGGTGAATCAAAGAGGGTTAATGGGGTCAAGAAGAAAACCCATCTTCATATTTGGTCTATTTTTATATAAGGATTAGGATAAAGAGACTATAACCAAAGGGGAAGAATAATCTCTTATCTATTCAAGATTAACAATGAAGACCAAGGCCCTACAAGAAGGGGTCCTCAAGGGAGAAACCTTCACCAACAAGATCAACTATAACTTGATGAACATACTTAATACTAAAATGAATAAACAAAGCAAGGCATCAAATAATTATCAAACTAACAAAGGAAGGAGAGAGT
Source organism: Picea engelmannii (assembly GCA_009831015.1). Taxonomy (NCBI): domain Eukaryota; kingdom Viridiplantae; phylum Streptophyta; class Pinopsida; order Pinales; family Pinaceae; genus Picea; species Picea engelmannii. The sequence goes on along the minus strand of ML786525.1, from coordinate 9,511 downwards.
TACCCCAAAATGTCTTCCTTCCAAGTGGTATATTTTACCCTTCAATGGATCAATCTAGTTAGCTTGTAGAAGACTTGAGCATTCACAATCAATCTCTATGCATCGAATAGAAACAAGATACAAAAGTGTTGATGTGTTTCCCTAACACCCATCAACTAAGTGATTGGGGTAAATATATGAACCTATGTTTCTTTCAAATGAAGACCAAATTTTTTTCAAATTTGGAAAGTGTCGAATACCCCCAACACTTAGTCATTTTCCTTACTCTCCTTACTCTTTTCCTTACTCTCCACATTCCTTTACTTAGTCATTTTTCTCATTTTCCTTACTCTCTCCACGCTCCATACTTAGTCATTTTCCCTTATTCTCCTTCCTCTCTACTCTCCATACTTAGTCATTTTCACTACTCTCCATACTCCTCACTACTCTCCATACTCCTCTCTACTCTCTACACTTCCATACTTATTCATTTTCACTACTACCCGTATTCCATACGTAGTTTATTTTTTGAATGCAGAATGCGGGAACCCATTATAATTTTCATATCACTCTACCCCCACAACCTCGCAAGTCCGCAACCTCGCATTTCCGCAATCCTCAATTTTCACTTTCCATTTCCGCATTACCCAAATGCACCCTCATGACTTAGTAATTTTACTAAGTTTTACACTTAGTTTTTACGGAGTCTTATACTTGTTTATTTTTTATCTCATGACTTAGTAATTTTACTAAGTTTTACACTTAGTTTTTACGGAGTCTTATACTTGTTTATTTTTTATTTCTGAATGCAAATGTGAGATCCTATCTTATGATTTTTTCTACATCACCCTACCCTCGCAAGTCCACAACCCTGCAAGTCTCAACACTTAGTCATTTTTACTAAGTTTTATCGACCCACATTACTCTACCTCTGCATTTCCCTATTTCTACATAATTCTATTTTTTTATTTTCTTATTTCATGAAATTATTCATTATATTCCTAAGTTCTATCCCTTTCACCCTCCTTTGGCATATTGGGACATGTGGCGGTGACGTGAACCTATCCTTGGGTGACATGTGGCAGTGAAGTGGACCTACCCCAGGTGACACTTGAATGATATTTATTGGACACACAAATGATTGGGCAATGAGGTGGCAATCAAAAGCTATACTATGCACAAGCTACATAAGGTTCCATAGTTCTCTTTTCACACACAAATAATATGGGATGCATTTTTCTTATAAACAAGATATGTGAACTATTCTCCAATGCATGTGGGATAAATGGGGCAGACTAACAAATCAATGGCTCAAAATTCACATGGATAAATCGATGATTGTTGAGTCTCTATCTTCCGGAGGCCCTAACTTTTGATTCTGATGTCCAAATTGAGAAAACGAGATCTCGTTGAGAAGGTAGAGATTAGAGGAATACCTTGGAATTGGTTTACATGGCTTAGAATCACGACTATCATGCCCTAAAAATTAAATTACAATTAGGACTATTTTCTAGCTTGGCAGCTAATTATTTTTGGAAAATTATTTCTTAAGAGAAATTTATGAGCTTCTAAAGTGGGTCCCAGTTGATGGCACAAATATCTAAATTTATATCTACAAAGGGGCAAATAAAACCCTAACTCTAACCCTAAAGAAGCTCCACGAAGATTATAAAAGAAGAGGTGAAAGGAATTTAAGGGGTTGGTTGTTGTTGGTAGTCATTAATTTTTGCAGTGGTGGAGAGTTCACAAGAAGCAAGTTTTGCCTTTCCAAGATTTTGTGAATTAGCTTGCTTATATTTCTTCATCGTCTTTCTTTCTTCTTGATTATTTCCATTAGGTTTTCCATGTATGTTTGGCAACATGAAGATCTGAGTCTGATCAACTCTTTCTCTATATTCTTCCATTCATTTCTCATGATATTTCAAGTCCAAAGGATCAAAATCCCTGCTTGTAAAAAGGCAAATGCATTTAATTCAATTTATCTAATTGTCATTGAGATCTTGTTGAGGTTGTTTCAGCCCTTTTGTTTCAAACATTGTTAATCTTATTACATTTGAGATATCATTATTAATTTCTCCCATAAAGAACTGTTTGGGGCATTACATTAGTGATTTCTCGGACTTTGAGTCTAAAGCACAAGATTTCAAATGTGTGTCTATCAAAATTGTTTTTTGAGTTGAAATGATATGAGCATATTAAGTTCTTTGATGACATGTCTATTTTACTTTTCTTTCATCTTGCAAATGTATAGTTGATTTTGGGTTCACACTATTTTTAAAGGAAGGTATAATATCTGTTGAAATAAGACTCCAAACCCCATAGATACAAATCTCTGCAAATATATTTATTTCTTCTTCTTGAATAAGATGATGTGCTTGACAAGTACATCTATATATAAGAGTTTGTACATTTCTATATATGAGCTTATACATCTCTATATAGGAGTTTTATTGGAAGATTTGTTAAGGTTTACTATTGCATGCATCTAAGTTCAGAAGAACAATCTTCCATACATCAAGAATGAGGAGTACCACCTCTGTAAAAATGCAGGGGGGGTTGTCCTCGTGATGTTATCTTAAAGACCTTAAAACAATCTTTTAGATCAACAAGAAGTTCGAGAATTGACATCAATGTCCACAAACAAAGAACTCTTGTACATCTATATGCTCCAAGAAAGATATGTCAATTAATCTCTAAGGAGTGGAAGCTCCCAAAAATCCAACCATGAGTACAAATGAGGAAGGGATACTCTTTATATAGATTCTAGCTCAACTTCCTTTACAATAGAATAATAATATCTCATGTGAAATCCGTAGATATTGCCTAGGGAGGAATAACAAATTATTTCCTCCAACTAACTAATCAACAATACATAAAATAATGAAGTGGTCAAGCCATATGTACAGTCCTCCAACCAAAATAAACCCAAGAGAGAGGGATGTCTCCATCGAAGATGGAAGAAGATGAGTTGAAGGTGCAATGTCTAGCCTCCAAAGGCCTCTAAGTCTATAGATCCACAACCAACTCCTTAAAGTAGGCAATGGAAGCCTCCTTGGTCTCCTCAAAAGTATATGTGTAACTCTCCAAGGTGAAATGTCTGGACAAACAATGAGTAGAAGACCTCGAGAATGGATGGCTCCCCTAAAATCAGCTCCAGTGGTCATATGTGAGGTCTCCAATATGTAACCACCTTCTCAAATCATGTCCACACCACTTCCACAAGTCAAGGGAAGTCCAAGAAGGTCCACATGTGTCAGATAGAAGCTCCAACGACTAAGTAATGCATCCTCCAAGGTGGCCATCTCATCAAACTATGTGACACGTGCCTCCATATGTGTGAATAAGTTGAGCGCTTCCAAAGTTTATGACATGGCATGGCATGAGAGGTCTAGGTGCATGAAGAATACCCCCAAATTGTTGGAGATTTGCAACTTTGGACAATCATTCTCCACAAGAAAGTACAAGAAGACCTGTCTACACCATTACAGAAGCCCCAAGAAGAAGTTGAAGACCCAGGAAGAGAAGTCAACTCCACAAGAAAAATAATAATAAAATTGAAGACCCAGAAATAAGAAGTCAGCCCCACACTGGCGCCTAGATTAGTATAAATACAGGACTAGCTCATTTCATTTGGATAGTCAAACAACTCCTTCTGCAGTGCGCACAAGGCAATTGCAGCTGCAATTTTTTGGCTATTTCACTATATCTTGGTTCTGGTTGTCTTGGAGAGTGTGCCACACTTGGAGAAGCTCTTGCTTGGTTATTATTGGTCATCTTATTGAGGTGCTAGGTCTTGGTGATGCTAGCCTTGGAGAGGATCTTCTTTGTATGGTAATTTGACTATTGATGGTGATGTACTGGTAATATCTTGGATTGAATTCTTCTAAAGAAAGGTTGTTGGGTTTTCTCCCAAGTTTGGGTTTCCTAGGATAAACTCTTGTGTTCTTGTCTTTACTGTGCATGGTTAATATTTCTAGATCTTGTCATTTCCGGTGTAGTATTATAGTTGATATTTTCAGTGTATAGTTATTCTATGATAATTGTTGTATGGAAGTGTATCTTGTTATTAATCATAAGGCAATAACTATCAAGAGTTGAGACTCATGTAAACAACAACATGGTGTCAGAGCTAGTTGAAATATTGCCACTGCACAATTACAATTGCAGTTGCAGTTGTAGTTGTAGTTGTAGTTATAGTTGCAGTTGTCAGTTACAGCTGCCAATTACAGTTGCAGTTGCGCAAACCTTGAGATTAGAACACAAGTTGGATGGTGCTACATATGTCAAAGGTATGCACTTGTATATAAGTTATATCATGAGGGTGTTTGCAGGAGATGTACACTTGGCAAAAGGACATTTGTCCAAGTAGTGACAAAGGGATCCTAGATCTAGTGAATTCAGTGGAATAACGCACCCTCCCTAGCAATTAAGACTCCATGTTTGCATATCAGGTTTGTTATTTTTATATTGTTGCATCTTAAATAAATATTGTAACTGGGAGAACAGTCTTTAGAGTTTTATTACTGCTGAGTACTTTTTTCTATCAAATGTTTAGTGACACTTGATATTTATGTAACAACTCATTGTTTAGTACTAATGATGCACTTATCTACAAGAGGAAATTGATATCTTTTAGGAAATGTTTTTGGTTGTTGTCTTTGTCCCAGGAAGGTTACTATGGAGGTCACAACACTAGAAAAGTGTTTCTCTTGTCTTTTGTTCTTGTTTTGTTCTGGATAGGTTACCACGGAGGAATGATTGGTAACAACATTGGAAAAGTGTTGTTCTTATTTCCCATTTTTTTCTATTCTTGTTCCTATTTCCTTATCATAAGAATATTGTTCTTGTCTACTATTTTTTTCGTTATTGCGCTTGTTCGAGGCAAGTCACGGGTGATAGCTCTGAGAGGGAGCTATAGTGACAGTTTCAGGAGGCAACATATTAGATGGTCTCTAGTTTGAGACATGGATTAGGCTATCTAGACATGGAGTTGTATACATGAAAGTATACATCCATATACCGAAGGCGAAGAAGACAAAGTTAGAACCTTTCGAAAATAATGATACTTTTGTGGGATACAAAGTGTTCCACATGGATATTGATGAGGAGGAGCAGGTGGCTCCACCAGTGGTGAGGCAAACAGCCCCACCTAGTACCAGTTCAAAGGAAGCTAGAGTTCGGAGGGAGTCAACCCTCAAGATCCAGTAGGGAGGAGCAACCTCCAATGACAGTTCATTGGACATCATACTTCAGAAGATGCAGAGGGAGAAGATGTCTTCAAAGATTGCACAGACTTAGAGGGAGTCATGTTTCAGAGAGAGAATGGTACTCCAGGATTGATGGATACGTGATGAACTTGGTTTTAACTAAGAATGTGCAGACTCATAGTGAGCTTGATCTCAGAGAGAGTCAGTTGGATCAAGAGAGAGTCGATTATTCAGAGCGAGTTCCCCCCTCATGTTTAGGTGGGAAAGAGACATCTTCCAAGATTGACAGATAAGTGTCATGATTTGACGAGGCTTTGAGGAGATGTGATCTTTCTACAATGACAGAGGAGGCAACCAGTCAGGAGGATTGGGTATGGATTTTGTCTCAGTCATAGAGGGAGCAGCCAGTGAGGCATACTGGACAACGAGACTTACTCCAATAACAGAGGGAGTTGGCCTCAGAATTCGAGATGGAGGATCTAGGCCGGATGTACTCTTGGGATTAGAGGTGTGATGAGATCAGATGGGATCTTCCTCATTCAGGGGATACTAATGATATTCAATGTGATGGACTACAAGTCCATGACTACACCTATGATGACAAATTTGAAGAAGTTGAGTGATTCTAATTTAGATTTAGATTTGGTGGATCCCACAATGTACAGGTAGTTGATTAGATCCTTGATGTACCTGGTTAATGCAAGGCCAGATAGTTGCTTTGCAGTGAGCACCCTGAGCTAGTATTTGGTTGAAGCCAAGGTAGTTCCAGTGGGTGGCAGTGAAGCATGGTACAATTGGATATGGCTTGTCTCAAGTGATGAAGTGAGGCTGCAGAGATATACATATTCTAGTTGAGAAGGAGTGCAATAGACAGATTGAGCACCTAAAGGTGTTGCTTCAACTTGGAATCAGTTATGATTTTCAGGATAAGCTAAAAACATGCTTCTGTAGCACTCAGTACAACAAAGACAGAGTATGTTGGGAACATTAACGCAAGTCGTGAAGTGGTGCAACTTCATAAGCTTCTTGCAAGACTTAATCCGAGACATGGTACAAAATGGAACAATGAAGCTCCAGTATTTATCCACAGATGAGCAGATTGCATATATCCTCCCAGAGTGGCCATGCTGACTTGGCTGAGGAGGATGATATACAGGATTAGCCATGTTGATTTGGCTAGTGATGGGCGTTGATGTTTCAACATCGGGCAGACATTACCCCAGATTGGTCATGCACGGGGCTATGCTAGTGTTGATATGACCAAGGGGAGAATGACTCATTCACTCACGGGGCTCTGCTAGTAGTGAATGACCCAGGTATGTTGATGTTCTCCAAGTTCGGGCAGACATTCTTTCTAGATTGGTCATGCATGGGGCTATGTTAGTGTTGATATGACCAAAGGAGAATGATTCACTCATGCACGGGGATTTGCTAGTGGTGAGTGGCCTAGATAAGCATCAAGCAGACATTATCCCAAATTGCTCATGCATGGGGCTACGTTAGTGCTGATATGACCAAGGGTAATGATTCATTCACTCACGGAGCTCTTCTAGTGGTGAATGGCCTAGGTGTAGTCCTTCTCTTGTCAAGGAGTGGATGGACTTGAGATGTTATCACATGCATATTTAGGGATGGAATGCATGTACGGAGATGGCACATCAACATGGCTCAAGAAGACACATTTCTATGATAAAAGAAATCCAAGTATGGAGAATGCCTCCCTTGTTGAGAGGGAGTGTTGGAGATTTGCAACTTTAGACAATCATTCTCCACAAAAAAGGTACAAGAAGACCCATCTACACCATTACATAAACCCTAGGAAGAAGTTGAAGACCTAGGAAGAGAAGTCAGCCACATAGGAAAAATAATAATAAAATTGAAGACCCAGAAATAAGAAGTTGACCCCAGACTAGCGCCCAGATTAGTATAAATACAGGACTGGCTCATTTCATTTGGACAGTCAAACAACTCCTTCTGCAGTGTGCACAAGGTAGTTGTAACTGCAGTTTTTGGCTATTTCACTATATCTTGGTTCTGGTTGTCTTGGAAAGTGCGCCACACTTAGAGAACCTCTTGCTTGGTTATTCTTGGTCATCTTATTGAGGTGATAGGTCTTGGTGATGCTAGCCTTGGAGAGGATCTTCTCTATAGGGTAATTTGGCTATTGATAGTGATGTACTAGTAATATCTTAGACTGAATTCTTCTAGAGAAAGGTTGTTGGGTTTTCTCCCAAGTTTGGGTCTCCCAGGATAAACTCTTGTGTTCTTGTGTTTATAGTGCATGGTTAATATTTCTAGATCTTGTCATTTCTGTTGTAGTATTATAGTTGATATTTTCAGTGTATAGTTATTCTATGATAACTGTTGTATGAAAGTGTATATTTTTGTTAATCATAAGGCAATAACTATCAAGAGTTGAGAATCATGTAAACACCAACACAAACTACCTCGAGAGTTGTGAATTGTGAGACTACCTCGAGAGTTGTGAATTGCCTTGGGAGTTGTGAAGATGCCTTGCGATTTGTGGAAATGCCAAATGTCATGATAAATACCATGCAATGTCCACTTATCCTGAAATGTTAGGGCACTCCACCAAGGGATCCACACATCGTCAAATTCAATCATCCAACAAGGAGTGAAGACTAGAAAATCATGTGATCAAGCAATACATCATCAAAACCTCTAGCACATCACCCATGTCATCAATAATCCATGGAACGAAGTGAGTGCTCCATCCATCCAAAGATCTTTGTGATGAAAATCACAAGGGTAGTGAAGAAATTCAGTAGTATAAGCCCCATGCACAATGAGAGGTAACAACTGGCTCCAACTTGGGGACATGTGCTCTTTTGGGAGTGCATAAAAACCTTAGAATCTCGACATGTACTTGTTAGCAATGACCTTTATCAAGCAAAAATATGTGGCGGAATGCGTCCACATCAACATCCCTAAACAACACATTTATATAGTCCATTACATCAAAAATGGTTTTTACAAAACAAGGTACAAGCCAACAATGCCAATGACAACATGAAATAACATGTAATGCTCACATGTTGAGCTTATTCATGCTACTCTAATGCTCAAGGGAGCTTATTCTTTCTCCTACCCTACTCTAGCATATGAAAAATGAGAGTTCTAGGTGAAATCATAGAGCCAATGCAAACGTCGAACCATCTCATCAATGCCATGGGGTTTTCCCTTGTGTTTGGTAATGAACAAAAATAGGGAGGCATTAAACTGTAAGTGTTCATAGGTTGGCATATTATCACTACTAGGCTGAAAAATGGGCATGGGCACCTGCAAACCAAAAATACCATCCAATGTATGCAAAGGTTGGCATAAGTTGCTACATGATTTCCCTATCCACCACTAGATAGGGTTGTTATAATCACTACTAATCCACAAACCATTTCCTTGTATTGCTATCAATTATAAAATCTCTCCCCTAACTACATGTTTGTATTCAGATACCCATTGTAGTCCTACATTAAATAATGTATTTGATAGATGTATATTAATCAATGGGGTAGTACAACTTACTGTCCTAGCCATAGATTCTCGTTTGAAATTCTCCATCCATATTTCATCATCCTCTTTGCTCTCAAATACAAGTATCAATAGATCAACACTTTCACTTTTGGCAATTAGTATCATTCGAGGTATAAGTGAAACAATTGAAAAGTTTGATCCAATATTCTGCCTTACATTACTTGAAATACTAGTTTGTATGCATCGAATCCATAATTTTTTAGGAATGTGTATACTAGCGTGAGGTTTGGGAAAGGTATTTGATCTTTGTGGGAGCAAAACTTTCACATCTAAAATGGCATATTCAACTGCATCTTCAAAAATATAAAACTCAACAACGCCAATTTTCGTGTTCTCTTGTGTCCTAGTGAAATCAATTTTGTCCTTCCTAAACACAACATATTCATCTTCATTTAATATCTTTCTAAGTCAACATTGTTATATTTGAAATATTTTTGAGAATAAAAGACCATCCCTAAAAGCAAGACGAGGAACATTGTTGAATTCTTCAAGCAGTCTTATATCAAGATGTTGTGTCAAAACATTTGAACAATGAGCAAAAACCTTCAAATATGAGCATCTTCTTTGTCAAGTGAAAACAAAGGATCATAATTTCCAATGGGAAGAACATCCCTTTGCAACTTGAATGGCTCCAATATTAACTTCCTTTTCATGTCAATAAAGAAATCATCATACATTAAGGGAAAACTAAAAGAGAATATGCAATTATCTAACAAAATGCCCTTGGATGTTTGTTGTATCATCATCTACTTTATGTCATTGTCTCCATGGTA
>ML786524.1:472479-499595 GCA_009831015.1 Picea engelmannii | reverse complement strand
TATTATATGCATGGGTTGGGACCTTGGATTCAATTAGAAGTGTAGTATCTTAGTTTTGTCTTTGCATCCTTGTAGTTAGTTGTGTGATCTTCTTTTGATATTTATTTCAAAGTTGGTTGCATGGCCTGTTAGTTGGAGTTGGCGCTTTGCGTGGTTGTAAGACCCTAGGTTCGAGTTATCTATGATCAACAAAATCCATTAGACACCGGCCCTTTCGGCATTGCCTGCATGTGCAGATGAAGTCTCACCCGAGGTATCTATTGGGACTGCAAGAACCAGGTTTCTATAGTAGTGAGGGAATGAGAGGTGACCATTTGGTTCATGCTTGCTTATCGGTTTTGTGCGCGTTGTTCTGTCTTTGTTTTTTATTAGCTACTTAGTGATTTCAGATCATACTATCATTATATTCCAGATTACAACATAACCCATTACTGTAATAGTCATGATTATTGCACAGTGATTAAACATAAGACAAATCTGATCTACTATGCATCCAGACAGAATTCATAAGAAATCAAATAAAAGACATTCGACACAAGAGTTAACGTGGTTCACCCAACTTTGGACTACTTCCACAATGGTTGGCTTCTTTATTATGCGTTTGGTAATTGCTTTAGGCTTGCACACTGCGCTTACAAAGATACAACATGGTTATCTTTCCTTCCTCCTAGCCTAGTTGCTTTGCAGTGCAAGCCTCTCTGCCTCTCTGCATCATCTCTTACATTCATACATGGATTCCTCTCTTTTCCATAATAGAATAGACTCAAAACGATGAATAGCAGAAAACCCAACAATGAGGAACCTGATAATGTTTAAGCCATTATTATAGTTCTTTGCATATTAGATAACAATAGCATAATTCAAGATCATTGAGAAATACACAATCACAAGAGACACAACATTTATCTTGGGAAACCCTCTAGGAGAATAAAACCTAGCAAAACTTCCTTAATATAGATAGCCAATACAATGCCAAGAGATCTCTTAAACTAATACAGAAAGTCCTCTCCCAGATATGCGCCACTCTCTCTCCTTCTTCTCTAACTGGAGATCCGAAACTTGTCTCACGAAATGAGCAAGTGAGTTGTGTGTCTAAGTGAGGCGCTAACCTCCTTATTTATATTAGACTGATATGTGTGAAGTGTCTCTTCACTGGCAGGGCCGACTTCTCCAACTGGGTGGTTATAACCACCTTTAATATTTTTTGGGGCCTTTTTAATATCTGTTGGGGCCGACTTCTTATTCTGCCTATTATAATTATCATTTGACCAATCCACAAAAGGGGATTTGGTCCTATTACAATAGCCGACATGATCAATCCACAATGGGGATTGATCCAATGAATAATATATCAAATAATAATAAGAATACTCTTTGTAGTTACATTATTTCAACACTCCCCTTTAACAAGAAGGGTATTCTTCAACATCATCATGCGAGAGAGAGAGAGGACAACATCATCAACAACATCAAGTGGGTGAGAGGACAACATCATCAATATCATCTTGGAACACTGACTGACATATCTATAAATCATCAGAAGTTTTTCTTCATCGGCAACATCGTCATTCTCAAAGGAATGCCATCATCATCTGCATCAATATGTATTAGTATAAAAACTGATACATCATCATCATCACAACACAAGACTAGCTCATCATAATACAAGACTGGCTTTACGTCACAACTGTCAAGTTGGAAGCTCAGTACTTGTCTCGTCTAAATGTCTTGCTTTATGTCACAACACTCAGGCTGGAAGCAAGATACTAGACTAGCTTTACGTAGCAACTATCAAGCTGGAATCATAGTACTAGTCTCATCTCATCGTCTTGCTTTACGTCACAACACTCAAGCTGGAAGCAAGATACTCGTCCTGCTTTACGTCACAACCATCAGGTCGGAAGCAGGATACTAGACTGGCTTTATGTCACAGCTATCCAGCTAGAAGTTCAATGCTAGTCTCATCATATCATCTTGCTTTACATCACAACCATCAGGTCGAAAACAAGGTACACATCCTGCTTTACGTCATAACCATTAGGTCAGAAGCAGGGAACTAGACTTGCTTTATGTCACAACTATACATTCAAAAACATAGTACTAGTCACACATCATCTTGCTTTATGTCACAACCATCAGGTCGGAAGCAAGGTACTCGTCCTGCTTTACGTCACAACCATCAGGTCGGAAGCAGGATACTAGACTGGCTTTACGTCACAACTATCCAGCTGGAAGCACAATACTAATCATATCGCATCATCTTGCTTTACGTCACAACCATCAGGTCGGAAGCAAGAGATGTCTCATCACAACATCTACTCCCCCTTTCGAGGAGGGTCCTTTCGGACTATACCAAGCTTATCTTGAAAGTACTCAAACTTTATACGAGATAGTGGCTTGGTCAACACGTCAACAACCCGTTCATCCGTGCTAATGTACTGGAGCTTTAAGGCTCCTCTCTGTACCATGTCATGGATGTAATGATAACAGATCTCTATGTGCTTCGACCTGTCGTGGAATAGATGATTCTCTGTCATTTTTATGTAGCTCTGGTTGTCACATAGAATCAAGCTTGCTCTCATCTCTAAGTCAAATAGGCCAGTCACTGACTTTCGAAGCCATATAGCTTCGCAGTTGGCAGAACATGCAGCAATGTATTCTGCTTCCACTGTGTTGAGAGCAATCCTAGATTGCTTCCTACTCTGCCACGAGATCATAGCTGATCCCAAACTGAAACATCATCTTGAAGTGCTTTTCCTATCAAAAACACTTCCTGCCCAATCTGCATCAGTATATTCACTCAATGTGAAATCATGATTTCCATCATAGATGAGACCATAATCTATTATACATTTAAGGTACCTCATCACATGTTTTGCAACCACTAGGTGAACACATCTAGGTTCTACCAGAAACTGACTCAAGGTGTTCATGACAAAACAAATGTCTAGTCTGGTGTTCGTCAGGTACATCAACGATCCAATAATCTGTCTGTACAGTGTGGCATCAATCAACTCTAACGAAGTAGCGACCAACAACTTCAACTTTGCTTCCATGGGTGTATTTATGGGCTTGCATTCTAACATGTCAAATCTCTTCAAGATTTCGATCGTGTACTTCCCTTGGTTAAGGAAGATTCTCTCAGGACTTTGCCATACCTCAAGACCTAAGAAATAATACATTAGGCCAAGGTCTTTCATTTCAAATTCCGAGGCAAGTCTCTTTTTACATTCAGTGATGAGATTTTTTTCTCCAGTTAAGAATAAGTCATCCACATATAGAAGTAAGATTACTGGCTCATTGTTCGTGATTTTGAAGTAGAGGTTTGAGTCTGCTTTACTCTTGGTAAAGTCTAAGCTCGTCAAGAAACTGTCTATATAGCCATACCAAGCTCTAGGAGCTTGCTTCAATCCGTACAAGGCTTTCTTCAATCTGTAGACATGAGACTTCTTGTCTTCAACCTCAAATCCTTGAGGTTGTTCTATATACACTTCCTCTTCGATGACACCATTTAGGAAAGTTGTCTTCACGTCCATTTGGTGCAGCTTCCACTTCATCTTAGCTGCAAGAGCTATGATGGTTCTGATCGAAGTTTATCTGGCCATAGGAGCGAATGTCTCTTCATAGTTAATGCCTTCCTTATGAGAAAAGCCACAAGCGAAAAATCTTGCTTTATACTTCTCAATACTTCCATCAGCAACATGTTTTATTTTGAAGATCCATCTGGAGGATACCACATCTTTATTCTTCGATTTGTGAACTATTTCCCATACTTCGTTCTTCATTATGGATTGGTATTCCTCTATCATGGCATCTGCCCATTCTTTCCTCTGAATGGCTTCTTCAAAGAAGGTAGGCTCCTCTTCTAGGAGATCACACATCAAAGCCATATAACTGGAGAATGGCTTTGGTCTTTTCACATGTCTCGTAGTTCCTTGGGGAACACCGTACTTCTCTCCATATTGAATAAGCTCTCTAGCCCAAGCTGGCTTTCTTTTATGGAGGATCGTCATCTGAGGAGGTTCTTGCTCTTCTACTATATCATGGTCTTCTAGAAGTTCCTCATCAGGGGAAGTTACGACTTCCCTCACTAGTTCTGCAACTCTGGGAACCTCCCTCATTGCAGTACTGGGGATTACGGGTTCCTCTTCATATACTTCTTCAAGTTGGCATAGTTTAGATTTCTTGAGCACTGCATCTTCATCAAAGGTCACATCCCTTTTGATCTCAATGTGATGTTTGACCTGGTATATAGATTCTGAAGGCCTTGGAGACCTCACAATATCCCACAAATATTCCCTTCTTTCCTGAAGGGTCCAACTTGTTTCTCTTTTCTTTAGGTATATGAATAAACACTGGACATCCAAATATTTTGAGATGACTTGCCTCTGGCTTCTTTCCGGTGAACATCTCTTCCGGTGTCTTGAGCCCAAGTGCACTATGGGACAATCGGTTCTGCACATATAGAGCTGCCATTGCTGCTTCTGCCCATAAGCACATAGGAAGATCTTGATCATGGATCATAGTCTTCACAACTTCCAGTATGGTTTTGTTCTTTCGTTCAGTTACACCGTTTTGTTGGGGATTATAGGGAGTAGTGAGTTCCCTCTTGATCCCAACATCTTTGCAGAAGTTCACAAACTCTTTTGAGGTATATTATCCTCCATTATATGACCTGAGTATCTTTAGATTTCAAGAAATATATCCAGGTTTTACGAGAGTAATCATCAATGAATGATACATAATATACATACCCGCTAATGGAGGATGATGGCATTGGACCACATACATCTAAATGAATGAGTTCTAGGACTCCTTCTGTCTTGTTGTCCCTCTTCGGAAATGGGTTCTTGATGTTCTTCCCTTGTGCACATACATTGCATATGTCTTTATGGTCACCTTTGAGTTCTGGTAAACCTGTGATTGCTTTGCATATGTATGGTAGTGCCTTGTAGTTGATGTGGGCTAACTTTCTATATCAAAGTTCACATGAGTTTTCAATGGCACGGGTCATGGCAGCCTCTGAGTGACCCTTTAGTTTATACAAGCCATTTTCTTCACTTCCAATGATGATTGTTTCATTTAAGGTTTCTCCTTTAGCCCACATAAGAACCTCTCCATCTATAAAGACAACTCTGAAGCCTTTCTTCTCTAAAGCTGAAATGGATAGTAGGTTCTTCTTCAAGCCTGGTAAATATAGTACGTCCTTCATTTTTAGTGAATTCCCTGAATTCAGTTTGTGGTTTGATTCTCCCACTCCCTTGATGAGATATTGGTAATCATCTCCAAGTGTCACTTTCTGAGAAAACTTCTTTTCTGAGATACAAGAGAGAATGTTTCTTTGTCCCATCATGTGCTTGGATGCACCACTATCAATGAGCCAAGTGTCCTCTCCAGGTGTTACAGATCCTGAGAGGGTCGAGATCAAGACATGGTCTTTGATCTGCTCTCTTATCATCTTTGCAGGTGGCTCTTCATCTTCAACTACATGGGCATGGAGCCTCTTATGTTTTCTCTTATATTCTTCTCGTTTGGATAGACACAACTTCACAATGTGTCCCATCTTGTCACAATGATAGCATTGTACAGATGAGTAGTGCCTTTCCTTTCATTGTCCTTTCTTCTAAAATCTCCTTGTATGAGATTCTTTATGATTGAATTTGTTTGACTATTGATGCTCTTTATGAGTCTCCTCTTGGAAGTAGGGTTTCTTCCTTCCTCCTTTGGTGTGAGTAGCTAGGGATTGATCATCATCTCTTGCTAGTAACGCTTCATGATTCACTACTCTTGTTTCTTCTTGGATGCATTCTTCCCATAGACTATCAAACTTCAATTTCTCTGTTTTGACACATATCGTTTGAATGAATGCATCCCAAGGTCTCATGAGACCATTTAGGGCCGTCATTATGAGTTCGTCTTCGTCTATGTCATCTCCAATAGCTTCTAACCGTTCTTTGAATTCTGAGATTCTGGAGAAGTATTCCTGATTCGTTTCTCCTTTTTGCATCCTTGTATTCTTTAGTTGAGTTCTTAGATTCATCTTCCGGTTTATGTTCTTTCCTTCATATAGTTTGGTCAAGGCATCAAACATTTCTTTCAGAGTCTTCTTGGATGGCACATAAGGAATTAGGTGGTCTTTGATTGAATCTGCAATGATTCTTTTGGCCCTGATTGTGTCCTTTTGATGCTTTTCCTTTTCTGCAGCATCAACGGGTTCCGATATTTCTTCTTTGACGAATCTTGCTAGGTCATTCTCTTCAAGAATGAGGCCAATCCTATACTTCCAGGCACATAATTTTTCCACTCCTTCTAGCTTGTCAACAAGCTTAACGCTTACAAACATCTTTACCTGGAGCTAGGAAAATGACCAAAAAATGAAAGTGCTCAAAATCAAAATCTGAACTTACCAGGAGGTGCGCTTGGTTGAGGCGAGTAGCCTTGTGTGTTTGGCTTTGAGAAAATCCAACTTTTTCTCCTCCATATTTGATTTGCGGATTTCTAGACTGGTGCTTCTAGTACCTCTGGTACTCTGGTACTTCTGGTACACTGGTTTTCTGGTACTTTTGGTACTTTATGAAACTAGGGTTTCACTTTCTGGGAGATCCAATCATTGAAAAGGTGCGTTGAGAGTGCCAAAGTGATCCTTAGGGGAGGGCACACTTTTCTAGATGGTTTTGGGGCTGAAAAGCTTCACCATCAAAAAGCCCTAATTTTCATGTACAACAACAATGATGTTTTTCACTCTTGTGAAAGATGCTTCCTTCTGCTTGGCTCTGATACCATGTTAATGTTTAAGCCATTATTATAGTTCTTTGCATATTAGATAACAATAGTATAATCTAAGATCACTGAGAAATACACAATCACAAGATACACAACATTTATCTTGGGAAACCCTCTAGGGGAAGAAAACCCAACAAAACTTCCTTAATATAGATAGCCAATACAATGCCAAGAGATCTCTTAAACTAATATAGAAAGTCCTCTCCCAGATATGTGCCACTCTCTCTCCTTCTTCTCTAACTGCAGATCCGAAACTTGTCTCACGAAATGAGCAAGTGAGTTGTGTGTCTAAGTGATGCGCTAGCCTCCTTATTTATATTACATTGACACCTGTGAAGTGTCTCTTCACTGGCAAGGCCGACTTCTCCAACTGGGTGGTTATAACCACCTTTAATATTTTCTGGGGCCTCTTTAATATCTGCTAGGGCCGACTTCTTATTCTGCCTATTATAATTATCATTTGACCAATCCACAAAAGGGGATTTGGTCCTATTACAATAGCCAACATGATCAATCCACAATGGGGATTGATCCAATGAATAATATATCAAATAATAATAAGAATACTCTTTGCAGTTACATTATTTCAACAGAACCAACCGACAACAAAGAGAAAGAACCCATATTCTCCCAACCCATTACATATTTATACATACATTCTAGGGCTTAAAAAACCTTACTTGGTTCATCCCAAAACCCTATTACAATGCATGACCACTCCAGTTAATTGGTTGTTTGGGATGCTTTCACCTGCTTTTCCGTCTGCATGCTTCTTTTGCACTTTGACCATTTTTCTTCCTCCTTTTTCACGTCCTATCTTTAGCACCTCGGGTTTTCATCCTTCCTTTTTGCCTGCTTTCTTTTCCTGATTTATTCTTCTCTCTACTTTATTCTTTGCTTTATTCTTCTCTCTTTTTGCGCTATAGTTTTGGATGTGCCTCAACTGCGCACTCCCTAGTTTTCCTTCTTCATCTGTGCACCTCTTCTATACTTAGGATTTTTACAAAAACTGTATCCCAAAACTGCCTGTACAACATGCCCCCAATACTCACATGTGGCTCGTCCCGAGTCACTTATGCCTGTTTCCTGCTCCTCCATGTCGCAATGAAATTTTGGGAGGCTTCCTTAGCTACCTCTACTTCCTTTAGTATCACTACCTTTATTTCTGTGATCTCTTCATCCCCCTACACAGTCAAGGCTGTAAGTTTCTCTTTTTCTTCATGCGCTGTTTACTTCACCTTGACCTGTGTAGTGGCCAGTTCATCGATCACCCTCACTGCTTCTACCTGTAGTGTTCCTAAACGTTGTTGAAGGATCTTCTGTTGATCCCTCATATGTTCCACTTTCACATATGATTTCCTTTGTGCCAAAATTTTTGTCATACGTTCAATTGGTGGAAGTGTACTGATCCTCTATGAAGCTTGCTGGGCCATTTCTTGTGCTTCTCTTATTTTGGCCTCCACATCCTTCATTTCTGGACCTTCCACTAAGTCTGTCTAGATCTGTGCACTCTTCTCACATAGTTTTGTGCACTCTTCTTCTATCTTCTTAATGTTGGCGATTGTTGTCATTGCCATTCTCTCTCTGCCTTCTCAGACTTCTGGTGGCATGCCTGGCGAACTACGTAATTGTAGGTCCTATATTTGTGATTGGAAGCCTTTGATGACTTCATCGATCTTCACTATTTTTTCTTACATAGTAGCTTCTACTGCTATTGGGACTTCCAGAATGGCCTTGTATAATTTCTGGACAACCGCTTGTGTTTTATGTGCTATAATTTCATCTTCGTCCTTTTCCTTGAGGGATTTCTTTACCCTTTTCCCGAACTCGTTTTTGTCTTTCATTACCTCTTCCACTCGACCTTCAACTTCCTTCTTCTTCTGGAGCACAATGTCATATTGTTGCTACAACTGAGCTCTTTCGTCCATCATTTTTTTCAACCCCTGGTGTGCTTCATTTCCTCGGTTCTCAATCTCTTGCAATAATCCTATCTGCAAGTCTTGTAATATTTGTATCGACATCCTCGATACCACTATGTTCAGGTGTCCTAGTGCGGTCACCTATTCTTGTAATTCAGACAGTGGAAATTCAAGTGTGTCTGTCTCAATTTGGAGTGTTTTGTGCCTGGATGCTAGCTGGGTTAAGGCTGGATGTGCAACCTCTGCTTTCTTCCCTAGAATTATGGATGATCCTCCCTCGGTTCTACTTTCTTTTGTTACGTTGGCTACTTCTAAGAGCCGCTGGAGTGCTGCCAACTGATCCCGCACCCTCTGTTGTTGCTCTGCCTGTTTCTTGGTTGCTTCCTCCATGATTTCCTCCCCAACATCCCATACCTGGTAGCTTGTGTGGTCCATATCGTCATATGTCAAAGTATAAACTGTGGTTTCTATGTGTGCTTTAGTCTTCTTGCGTGCCCCTCCTACTGGTTCCTTCCCCTTATCTTTCTGTTTGGCGCCTGCCGTGGGGACTGTCTGCTGTGTCTTTTTTGTTGATGGTCTAGGTGCATCTCTTGCGCCATTATTTTGATCGTTCCCCTACTCCTCATCTAGTTCTTCATCATTCTTATCCCTCTCTCCTTCCTTTTCTGGATGCCTCATTTTCTTGGTTGGGATTTTCCAGCCATCTTCCCAATCATTCACAATCAAGCATACATCCTCTGTTATCAACCTATAACTAGTTGGCAGTGACTGGCGTGTCAGGTCCTTCTTTCCCTGCACATACATGTGGTGCATGCCTTCTTTGAAGCGCACAATGTCCTTATAGGTTTCCATTGTCTCAGCTGAAACCTATTGTCTTGATTATACACCAGAAAGTATCAAAGTATACAAAGAATGTGACATTATTGTCATGTTGTCTTCTATTGTTGGGCGTATGCCATAAATTAACATATCACACAACCATACCACCTCGACCATATGTGCCCATGCGTTGATAGTAGCCTAGTTCCTGCCATCAAACCAACACAATAAAAATCAACAACCATGCATAGTGAAATTTTGTGCCTTTTTCCTAGACCTCATTACAATCTTGCAAAAACGGGTTCACCAAGAAGGTGTCCCAGTTCATTTGAACCCCTTCGACGCATTTTTTTGTAGTTGCAATTACTGCAGCTGATACTTCATCTTTTCGACATTTGCGCAACAACTTGCATGCCAAGACCTGCATCGCAAACCGAACATTGTCATCATTGATGTTTTTAACATCCAGTCCCCTTTACCCCCTAAAAGTCTAGAACTTTTCCTTCATTTCCTCTGACATGGCTCTCTCTCCTACCTTGTTGAACAAAATGACTGGATCCTCTCCAGATTTTGGGAGCCTTGTGATGTGCACAATCAATGCAATATCAATTGAGACTGGGGGGTCAATCCATAGTGTCCCCCCATGGACGCAACTGAGCAGTAACTTCACACAAGCATTAATTTCCAGACTGTGTCCAAAGTGTGAGATTTCCATTAGGTTTTTAAAGTATGCCCACCTTCTCCAATCATGTTGCCCACACCTATGTTTCGAGCAGGATTGATCCTGTGCCTGGATGCAGTTGAGCAATAAATTCACATAAGCAATAATTTCCAGACTGCGTCCGAAGTGTGAGATTTCCATCATGTTTAGTATGTCTGCCTTCTCCAATCATGTTTCCCACACCTATGTTTCGAGCAGGATTTCTCCTGTGCCTAGTACGCTCTTAGTGCACAAATATTTTTCCCTGACCAACTCTGGGAATTTTTGCTCGTCGGTGATATCATGATCCGTGAACTTCAGACCAACAACCTTTCTGAGCATATCTCCTTCAATACTTACACCAGGTGGAACTAGTGATATGGCCAACGGGTATTTCCCATACACTGGTACTTTGATGTGGGGTGCATCGTCTTTCCTTGGTGGGATATAATCCCTATGGAAGCTTGCCTGTGAAGCCAAAACTTCGGGTACTTCCTCAACCTTTGGTACATCTACTAGTCGTTTTGATTGCCTTCGTGTCATTTCTGAGGGCGCTCCAACTTTTGTCAGGGCCATTGTTTTCTCCAATAGGTTCATTTAGTGGCTCTATGGTTGTTCTCTGGTAGCTATGGCTCGGCTCTGATTCACTTGAATTCACTATGGTTTTCTCTCTCTTACATGCAACTCTTAGTCAATGATTTATGCTTAATGACCTTCGACTTTTTTTGTGCCTTCTTGCTAATTGTGCATGTCTCTTCACTCCTTAACTACCTTGTCCAATCCGCCAACGGGGTTGATGAGTGGTTAAATAAATGCATCTTTATTACCAAATTCATCATGTGATTTTCCCCTCATATTGCCAATCTATCGTTATTTCCAGCGACTTTTACCATTTAATATTATACAACGTATTTATGACCCGTCATTACCATATTATTGCCTTCGTTTCCATCCTGTAATGCTTCCAACGGTCTTGTCAGTGCCAAACTGCACAACTATTCTTTCTTTGCATTTGTTTGCTTCATAGTCTTTTTCCTCTTTGCTTTATTTCCTTATTTGATGCAGTTCCATCCTGATGCATGATAGCCATTTCTTCTTTGCAAGTTCTTATGCCTTAGTACTCTGTAATCTAGTTCTTTTTCTATATCTACTTTTTAATTGTTTTTCTTCATTTTTCTACTTTTATTTGTTTTTCTGTGTTTTTCCTTCCTACTATAGTACAACTACTATGATACACGTGGTTTGGCGTAACCTAGATTACTACACAGACTGTCGACCATCTTTATAGAGTTTCAACTGACTTCCATTCACCATTCCTCCAAGGACTTCTCCCTTCAGGGTTTCCAACTGCGCATCACCTGTCTCTGTTACACGCTAAATCACATAGGATTCTAACCAATGCATTCTAAACTTTCCTGGATGTTGCATGAACTTGCTGTCATAGAGTAATACCAAATCTCCTACTGTAAATTTTTTCTGTTTAATGTGTCGATCATGCTAAGCCTTCTCTCTGGCCTTCTAAACTTGCTGATGGGAACCTGCAACAAACCAATCTTCCACAAACTGTACTAACTATGCCAATCTCTCCTCTATGCGCCAGAGTTTGATAGATCAATGATCGCTGTAATGCACATGATGGGTAGAATAAACTCCATTTTCATCACTTCTTCTTTCCCATAGACTAACCTAAACGGTGTCTATCCTGTTAACTTTTTGTTTGTAGTCCTGTAAGCCCATAACACTACAGGAGCTCTTAAGTCCCAATCATCTCTCCCTATGTTGCAAATTTTTGTCAAAGCATTCTCCAAGATTTTATTAAAAGCTTCCACTGTCTCATTGGCGTGAGGATGATACAGGGTAATCTTGTGATGAATAATTTAGAACTCCTCAGTCAATGCTACCGTTATCTTGTTCAGAAAGTGTGTGCCTTGATCACTGAGTAATATGCATGAAAATCCAAATCATGTCACTATATTCTTAAACAAAAATTGTGCAGCAGTCTCTGCGGTGCAATATGTAACTGGGGTTGCTTCTACCCATCTTGTAAAATACTATGTCTCAATGATTATGTACCTCAACCCTGATCTTATTTCTTGTGGGTTAATTGGACCCACAAAGTCTATGGCCCATTTCTCAAATGACTACAGCTTAACCTGTGGATTCAAAGATAATTCATCCCTCCTAGATGGATTTCCCACTCTTTGACATACATCGCATGATTGGCAATATTCCTTGGCATCTCTGTCAAGTGTGGGCCACCAAAGCCTTGCGCACACAATATTTTGTGCAGTTGCTCTCCTTGCATAATGTCCTCCCACGATCCTATCATGTGCTTCTTCAAGTATCATCGGTCTTTTGTGTTCCAACACACATCGTCTCAATATTCCATCTGCACCCAATTTGTATAGATTCCCTGCAATCAACTGATAATATGTTTCTTTCACTACCACTTGTTTCTTCTGCCCAACCGTCATATCTAATGGAGCCATACATGTACTTAGAAACTGCATGATGTCTGAGAAGTAATCGTTCACCATATTTACTACAAATAGTTGTGCATCTGGGAAGCTGTTATCTAAATTGCTTTTATCTTCTCTTGATAATATGCACGATAGATGATCTTGTCTTGCATTCAGCTTCCTTGGTTTCACTACAACCTCAAAATCATATTCGTGAAAAAAACAATAGCCATCTGCATATTCTCCCCCCCAGCACTGGCTTGTTCACCAAGTATTTTAATGCAGAATGGTCTTTATACATCTTAAAGTGAGACCCCAATAAATAATGTCTAAACTTCTGTAGTACATAGACCATTGCCAATCCTTCTCGTTCCGTGGTAGGATAATTCTTCTATGTTGTGGAAAACTTCCTGCTTGCAAAAACAATTGGGCGATCTATGTCTCCCTTCCCTGGTTAGGATAGTACTGCGCCCAATGCTATGAACGTTGCATCTACATGTACATGAAACTCCTTGTTCTAATCAGGAAAGATCAAAATCAACGCGATCACTGGTTTTTTCTTTAAGGTGTCAAAACCCTTATGAGAGTCCTCGTTTCATTGAAACTTTGCTTCCTTCTTCCGTAACTTTTCCATTGATGTTGTGATCTGTGCATATCCTTTGAAAAATTTCCTGTAATAGCCTGTATGACCCAGAGTTTCCATCAACTATTTGACTAATGTTGGTGATTCTAAATCTATAATTACTGTAATCTTGGATGGATCTACTAGTAATTCCTATTTGCAAACTACATGTCCCAATAGAATTCCAAACGACATGTAAGAAATACACTTCTTCAAGTTCAATGAAATCTGACAGTCTACACCGATCGAACATTAGCTTGAGGACTTATATATGATCCTTCAGTAGAATGAACACAGTCAAATCATCCAATTACACTTCAAGGAACCTATGGATAAATTCCTTGAATGTTGCAACCACCACTCTGGAGAACACCGCAGGGGAATTCTTCAGTCCAAAGGGAATTACTGTATACTGATAACTCCCCCACTCTGTCGTGAAGGTGGTTTTATGCCGGCCCTCCGGCACAATTTTTGTCTGATGGTACCCTGAGAAGCCATCTGCGAAATAATAAGTTTCTTGGCCTCCTATGTTCACCAATACCTCATCTGTGAATGATGTTGGGAATAGGTCATGTAAACACACGTCATTCAACTTCCTCAGATCCATGCAGATCTTGATTCCTCCCGTCTTCTTGTCCTGCACTACCATTGGACTGATCCACTAAGATTCTTCGACCAGTTCAATGATTCCTACATCCAACATCCTTTCTATTTCATCTTTCACTTTTTCCTTGTATTTCAGATTTAACATGTAAGGTCTTTGTCGTACTGACTTAGCCACTCGTTTTAACGAAATATTCATCTTGCCTAAGTCCTTTTCTATCCCCTTCATATCTGAAAATTTCATTGGGAATAGGTCCTGATATTCGTGCAACAATTCTGCAATCTTCTCGACTATTTCATTGCTTCAGTAATCCCCTATCTATGCAAACTTCAGATTCTCTATCGTCCCAATGTTTACCTTCCGTGTCTTTATCCACTGGGTGTATGCAACAGATTCAATCTCCAATCCTTATATTGCTCGTTCTCCTTCGATCTCAGGTACTTGCACATTTATGGGATCTTCTTCATCATGCTCCTCCTTAGCCACATTGTAGCACTCCAATAACTCATGGATAGTCATACTAGCTCTGTGCGCACTGCACACTATTACCACCTCCATCAACCCTTCTTCTAAGAAGATCTTAGTTCAAATAGCATGTAGCGTTGCATCTATTGATGGAGATTCATGTTCAAATGTAAATGTGACTTTAAACCTCTAAGCCAACTCTTCCCATCTTGCTGTCTCTCTGTGCATTTCCAATTCCAAATACCAGTTCTTCATAATTGTGTCCAGGGTATGTATAAATCTGTGCATCCATTTTGTTTTCGGTATTGAACTCCATAAAGTCCTGTACTTCTCAACATGACCTGCTGGACCACTCTCTCCTGTATACTTCCGTGCAATGTTTTCTATCCTTTTGCACTATGACCAGTCTTTCATTCCTTCTTTGTGTGCAACCCACCATTTGGATGGAGTCGCTTTTAAGAAAACCTGACTTGCATTATCCTTTTGCACTATGACCAGTCTTTCATTCCTTCTTTGTGTGCAACCCACCATTTGGATGGAGTCGCTTTTAAGAAAACATTTGGTGCTAACAACCTTTGTTGTTCAGGTACTTGTAACTCAAATTCATTTACAAACAAAATTGTATCAGTTAATCCATCGTACCTGGATGGATCACATAGCTCTGCTCCAATCCAGCACACGAATTAGGTTATGCGTGCACATCGTCTAACTGAGACTTAATGCATTCTCTGCTGCCAATGCTCTAGACCTTCTTCAGATTCTGATGCACACGAATTGATACTTATCCAACTTGGTGCACCATCTACAATAGGGTTGACATAATCATCCATCCTCATAGTCATGTTATATAAGTTGTCAATGTCATTTCCTGTGGCTAGCTCTATGTATCTCTTCCCTTCTGATGGGTCCAATGGTGCAATTACTTTCAGATCTCCAACTTCAAATATCATCTCCCTCCTCTTCAATTTGATGATCATTTGGTTATCAAAATCCCATTCCAGTCCCATCAGTGTTGGATTTGATTGACTGTCATCCATGATCTCAATAACTTCAAAGTCTTCCATGCTGCACACCCCATCTATGTTTACGGGTACTCCCTTCAAATGACCAATCAATACTATTTTGTGCTGATTCGCGAGCCTTAACTAAACATGAGACCATACTAGCTTAGGTTTTCCCATCATCTCCCATGTATGCCTAGGTAAAAAATTTATGTTAGACCCCAAGTCCAATATGACATTATCTACATCATACTCCCCAATTTGTGCATTGAATTTGAATTCTCCCTTAGTCCTCTTCCTGGGAAGTACCTGATTCACCACCCTTTGTACAATGAGAGTTTCCCTTCCTCATATGAAATGATCAATCATGTCATATAGTATACTCAATGAAGATTCATCTTTCATTATCTCTACACAACTTCTCAGGAATTATGTTAGCATGCTTACCTTTCCAGTTGGCTTCTCAGGCATGACACAATCTCCTACATGAGGCGTAGATGATGTTGACTCTCCCCAATCCTGTCCAAGTACTTCTTTTCTTTCCCTCTGATATGTCTCCTTTTTTTGCTGAGGATGAAAGGTTGGCATGGGTCCTGCTGAAATCCTTACCCATTGTTTAGTCTTCTTTCCTTCACTCATCATATCAACTCCTGTTCTAGCTTCTCTTCACACAACAACTACTATTCTTGGTCCTTCATTGCGTTTTTTGGCTGATATTTATTGTACATTTTGGTTTGGATTTTGGTTCTGGTTTTCTCTGTCTTTCCATTTCACAAATACTTGAGGACAATCTTCTTTCGCATGGTGCAGTGCTCTACAATATGTGCACATTGTACACAGATTCGGGTAGTCACGGGCCAAGTGTCTTGGTTGATTACAATTGTAATATATAATCGGTCCTATTCCACTGCCTCATCCTATGCCAAAGTTTCCTATGTTCTATAGATTAAATCCTCTTTGATTATTATATTGCGGACCACCCCCCTCTACTACAACACTCTTCTCCTGAATCCTATACATATCTCAAGTGCGCTACCTTATTAATTCGAACACGTGACAATCTTTCTCTTCATGTCCAACAGACTTGTAAAAATTGCAAAACAAGTTCCTTGGTGTACTATGATACTTCTGTAGTAATGGACACTCAATTGGATGATGTCCCCATTTCTTACATATCTCACAATATCCTCCTCCTGGTAATGAACTCGGTGCTCCCGTCGCCAAATACTGCACGAATGATGGGCATTCATCTTTGTGATGGCCTTTAGTTATACACTTGGTACACCGAACTTGATCATGTTTCTCCTTTCCTTTTGTAAGTTCTGCTAGTTGAATCGTCAATGCAGCCAACTGTGTTTGAAATTGCGCCATTCCTCCACTATCTTCTATCGAGGATGATTCCAATTTCATTGCAATTTCAAGTGCCTCAGGCTGCGACACAACCTTTTGTTTAATCAACAACCTGCGAATGTGTGGTAGAAGCCCTGCAATAAACGATTCCCGATGTTGTTTATTAGGGATCTGGAAAGTTAGTCTACCCATCATATCCTTGAACCTTTGATTGAAGTTCCATATCGACTCTGTTTGTACCTGTTTAATCTCCTTCAATTCTGTAATGTACTGCGACTCGAAATTTGGCTTCTTGAACTCTTTTAGTAGTGCTTGCCTTATCTCTGCCAAAGTTTTGGCCTGGCCTATAGGTGTGGTACTATGCAACTTCATGTACCAGACTAATGCACGGCCTCAAAATGTTGTGGCTAATTGCGCATTCTTCACAACCTTGCCTTGGACATTCTTTGCAGCCCAAATTATCTCACATACAAATAGATGTTGTTTTGGGTCCTCTGACCCGACTCCCTGGAACTCAGACAGTCTAAGGGTGTTGTTTACCCC
This sequence comes from Picea engelmannii, assembly GCA_009831015.1. NCBI lineage: Eukaryota > Viridiplantae > Streptophyta > Pinopsida > Pinales > Pinaceae > Picea > Picea engelmannii. Next base: position 482,330 of record ML786524.1, on the reverse strand, counting down.
TTCCATGTTACTTTTTGTATTCCCTCTTCTAGGTGATGCTGGTTAACTCTGAATCTACGCACTACTTCCACTTCTCTAATTTCTACTACTATGTCCTCCCTGGCTAACTACAATTTATTTTGACAAGTCTTCAACTGTTATCTATTATTGTAGTGATGCACATGTGGTTGTGTATTCGACACATGAATATGATTAGGAATTAATGGTTCTTCTATTACTGGATTAGACTGGAACTCCTCTTCTTCTCCTCCTATATGTGGTATTTCCATGATTTGGACTATTGCATAAGGTTCTCTCCCCTTTGAATCACCGCGCGACTCTCCTTTCTCATCCTCAATGTTTTGCCTCTTGTACCTCCTTCCTCCATGCAATACTCCAAAATTGTCTTCTTCCTCTGATATACCCTCTTTAGTCCTCTGCATCCTCAGTCTTTCCCTTTCTTCTTCATCTTTTTCTTCATTCTCTTCGGCTCTTAGACTATCCTCCTGTCATCCCATGGTTTCCCTATGTGCATGAGGCCCCTTAGCAGTCGGATTGCATTGTCATCCCGCACTTGTCACACAATTTGTTTTTTATCCGTGTACCCAATGATTTCATGAACCTCCCACGCTGACCTTTGAAAAAGTCCCTTTCTGCAACACTTTATGATTGGGTACAATCTCCTGCAAACTATGTAATGTATCCTCCTAGTATGCTATCCAACAAAATATCAACTACGCGAGTAGTCAGATTACTTACAAAATTCAGTTGTATTACCAATTCAGGAGTCCAATTCCTCACTGCTGCAGTTCTGTACCTTCCAATATTCTCCATTAATTTTTCTAGCCACTCAGTTAGAATAATTAGAAATTTGCCAAAGAAAATTTCATGCAGTTTTGTGTACACATACCTTTGCATCCATTGCTTGTAACTCATCTGAGGGCTTCTGTTCTCTTTTTGAGAAAATTCATGTTCCTTCCTTTCCAAGCATTATGATATCTCTTTCCTATTCGATCTTCAAAACATTCCCTTAATCACAAATTCCGGGTCTCGACAACATAATCATTTGTTGGCACTGCGAGCGGTTGTAAGACCCTAGGTTTGAGTTACCTATGACCAACAAAACCCACTAGAAATCAACCCTTTCGACATCACTTGCATTTGTAGATGAAGTCTCACCCGAGGTATCTATTGGGATTGCAAGAACCGGGTTTCTGCAGTAGTGAGAGAATGGGAGGTTACCATTTGGTTCATTCTTGTTTATTGGTTCTGTGCATGTTGTTCTGTCTCTATTGTTTATTAGCTACTTAGTTATTTAAGATCATATTATCATTATATTCCAGATTACAACATAACCCATTACTGTAACAATCATGATTATTGCACAATGATTAAACATCAGACAAATATCATCTACTATGCATCCAGATAGAATTCATAAGCAATCAAATAAAAGACATTCAATGCAAGAGTTACCATGGTTCACCGAACTCTAGGCTACGTCCACAACGCCTGTATTCTTTATTATACGTTTGGTAATTTCTTTAGGCTTGTGCACTGCGCTTACAAATATAAGACATGGTTAACTTTCCTTCCTCCTAGCCTAGCCTCTCTACAGTGCAAACCTCTCTCCCTCTTTGCATCATCTCTTACATTTAGACATGGATTCCTCTATTTTCCAGAATAGAAAAGACTCAAAACAATGACTAGCAAAGAACCCAACAATGAGGAACCAACCAACAACAAAGAGAGAGAACCCCTATTCTCCCAACCCATTACATATTGATATATACATTCTAGGGCTTAAAACCCTACTTGGTTCATCCTAAAACCCTATTACAATGCATGACCAATCCAATTAACTGGTTGTTCAGGCTGCTTTCACCTGCTTTTCCATTTACATGTTTCTTTTCACTTTGGTTGTTGTTCTTCCTGCTTTTTCATGTCCTTCTATCTATAAAACGTCGGGTTGTCATCCTTCCTTTTCACCCACTTTCTTCTTCTCTTTGCTTTATTTTTCTCTCTGTTTTATTCTTCTCTCTTTGCATGCTATACTTCTAGATATTCTTCAACTATGTACTCCCTAGTTTTCCTTCTTCCTCTGCATGCCTCTTCTGTGCACTTCTTCTATACTTTCGATTTTTACCAAAATTGTATCCCAAAACTGCTTGTCCAATAGTTGGCATGGGCTATACATTGGTAATGGATATTGTTCACGATGTTTATGCAACATCAAAGGGTGCATAAATATAAGAACCCAACAAACCAACAATACTGAACTAATCTCAATATGTTTTTATTGTGAATTTAATTACAATAGAACTCTGGTTCTAAATATGATATCCTTCCTCACTAAATCAACAACCAAAAGACTAATAACCAATAATTCTGTTAGCGATCAAACGCACGGACAATTTTTTGAAGAATTATGCCTAATATTACAGGGAACTTTTTACTGCCTTCTCAAGCTCCAAATTCATATCTGAAAGTATCGTTGGAAATCTTAGGATGTCTAGTTGTCAATCGACTATTTGAGCGTGTGAAACAACCTTTCCACGGCTGAGAAAATTGATTTTTCCCAAGGCAGTTTATTTCTAGAAAACCTGCACTTTCGGTGGTTAACTAGCCCTGAATTTCGCCTTCATTAACCACTGAAAGCAGAGCTTTCGGTAGTTAAAGCACCCAGTTTTTCCAGTGTTAACCACCGAAATCCTGTCACTGCCAGAATGACTGAATTTTTGCCTAGATCGGGATTTTTTGAGTTGGAATGGTTTGAAACCTTTTCGAATGGACATTTTTCGAATTATCAAGTCATATCCAATAGCTATTTTTGATGGATAAGGGAAAGAAGAGGTGTTTCAATCATTTTTGGTACCTTTTTCAAAGGCAGAAAATCAGGGTTTTTGCACACCTCCGCAAATTCGAATTTTATCTCTTGGAAGAGTCATCAATCCGCCTTGGAAGGCTATTCTGCACTACACATGGATTCTACAAGATTTGAAGACCATGGAATGTGGATTTGACCTCAGTTTTAGGACCATCCCTTATCTTTTGCAAACTGAATTTTGACTTTCTATCTTTAGCATATCTGATCCATGCTTTTAGGATCTCAAAACTGCATTGTAAAGCTATAAAGCTACAGATAGAAGATGAACTAAGGGTTCGATTTTGAGTTCTATATTCTACTGTTTTGTATGAAAGACACTTTCTTTAATATATCAGCCTGCAAGCTTCTTTCATTTGTTACTGTCAAACCTTCTTTCATCTTTGTCTATGCTTATGAGTGGAACTAGTTCTTTTGTCTCTGTTTAATGATCCTATGGTAACTATCATCTTACTTTTGATTGTTAAGTAAGAATCATAAGCATCTTTGGCTAGTTTGTTTACCCATCATATATATGGTTTATGTATGTTTTGGTTAACTCATTAGTTTTTTGATCCATTTGTTATACAAACCTATCTGACAATAGCTCTTGAAGGCCTTGTGTTGCATGAATATAGTCAAGATTGTCTTGAGAATACAATATAGAGGTTAAGATATTCATCTTGATCCAAACCCACACCTATTATTGAGAAAATAGTTTCTAAAAAGATTAAGTTACCAGGCATCTTTGACTTACAGCCTAGGAGAGTTTCCTGGAGTGATAACAAATTGGCGTCGTTGCTGGGGAGAGGAGATTGAAGCTCAGATTCCCTGGGAGACGACATTAGATCTACTCCTTGATGATAGACAAGGATTAGACATTACATTGGTTGTAATCATCTATCTGGTGACTCTATGAAAGACGAATTCAGTGGTGACTCCATGAAGGACGGATCTGTTGGCAACTCCACTGGTATATAAATGAACCAGATATTAGCAAAGAGGTATGCGTTCTACAATTTCTCAAGCATTTCTGGTTACCCTCATCCAATACCTAGTAGAGATGAATGGGAACACAGCCTTCCCAGATTTCGAGGAAAAAAATGGGAAGTACCAGCTGAACATTTGTTGGATTTTCATGAGTTTATTCATTGGATCCAGATCATACATGAAGATGTTAAGATTAAATTGTTCAAGTATTCATTAGAGGGGATAGCCCTTGATTGGTGCAGGTCTCTTCCAGCTTCAAGCATTCACTCATTGGCAAGTTTTCATTATGCTTTCCATTTGTTTTGTAAAAATGAATTTCCAGCTGAAAGTCTCTTTGAAGATTGTTGTGATGAATTCGAGAAGCAAGTTCAATAGGAAGTAGTCCTTTCTTCTGTTTGTCAAAATGAAAATTATGTTGTTAAGGAAAATCTTTAGGATACAAATGATTATTATGAGAATTGCATAGCTGTCTCTGTCACACTTGCTGCCTTTGATTTGCATGAAGGATCAGTTATAGAAGAGCATTGTTCTCAAATTTTTAAAGAGGTTTCTCATGGTGTATTTGCACCTGAAAGAAAAAAAGGAAGATCAAGAGATTGTTCATTTTCCTATGCAAAACAAGGGAGTGTTGGAATCACCTATCCTTGATGAAGAACAATACTGTGAAAAAATCAGTCATCCGGAAACTCCCGTAGTAGATATTGAAACTCCTGCAGCTAACATTGAAAAGTCATCTACATAAATTAGTAGTTTTGCATGCATCGTACTTGAACATAGATCTGCAGACAACAACAAATAGTTCATCATCAACAATGAAGTTAGTTTGCAGCCCTGTTCAAATTTGCACGCAGTTGAAGGTGGCAGCTATTCTCAGAAGGAGGGTATGCAGAGATCTTCTGATGTTCAGCTGAAGCAATAGGAAGAAGTGTTTTCTTACAGTGTCATTGATCCTTTTGCTGATTATCTGGAGTATTCGAGCAACATAAATGTCAAATTTCTCTTGTCAAATGAAGGTTGGTTATGCTGCACTTTTGAATTGTATATCAATATTCTTTGGTTTCTTGCATTCATCATTTCCAGATCAAAAGTTTTACCAATTATTCAGATACTTGTATGGCTTCATTGGAAGCATGATTTTACCTGATCTGGAAGCAGTACAGTGGTTAGAGTAGGAGTAGATAAGAAGAATAAGCTCTTTCTTTGAGCAGGCAGATTACTTTCAGTTTTCTTAAATAAGCAGAGCAAACTACAAGTCAAGCATTAATTATCAATGAATGCCATAGCAGCTGCACACGCATTAGGCAAATAGACTCCCTTTTCACTTTTAATGGTTGGATCTATACCATCCTCTCCATTGTCATCTTCATGGCTGCCAGTACTACTATTTGAGCTAGAGATCATGGCATCATCTTTGTGATTGCTAACTGTAACTGCATCATGTGGCTCCTGGAGACGGGAAATGGATATTGTTACTCCCATTTAGATAATACAGAGAGAGTGAGTTCAACCAAATAATATATGGGAAACCCCTTGTTTCTAAGAAGTTAACTGATGCAGTTATCAACCATACCACGGGCTTTCTAATGCTCTAATTCCTCGTCATCGGGCTTTCTATTTTTGTTTCTCTTTGCGCCTTATCTTCTTCTTCAAAAGGCACAAACATTGTTTTACTGCGAAAACCAATTCATGTAGAAGATGTTTCATCTCTATCTGTTCAAGATTTTAGTGTAGTTGGTAACGACCTCAACCCCTAAACTTAGGGTTATGCTGTTTTTGAGAATGTATTCGTACATCTGTTGCTTCAGCTCTGTCTGCGGGATGACATTGAATATGTAGAAGGGCTGGTGAGTGTATGGATTAATGGCATCCTGTTTGGTGTACCAAATCGTTTCCAATGTTCTACGCTTGTACAAAACATGATCTTCTGCCGACGACAGTCTAATGGGTCATAAGCAAATTCTTGCACCACAATGTCAACAAAATATTCTAGGTTATTATCATTTAAATCCATTTAAACAAACTGAGAAGAGAACTTATATTCCCACGAGACAAAAGTCAGAGGAGTGACTCATCCGAAAGCTATTGGCAGAGGATTTTCATAGAGAGAATGTCTTTTCTCCCTGGTCACAGAGCCTGATCGCATAGTGATATAGAAACTGAAATCATAAAAAACATTTTCATACAGGACTACCATAAGAATGGTGTTGGTTAAGAGAAAAAAAATAAAAATAAAGGAAGAGTTAAAGCATTCGATGCATGGGGGATTCGATATATGAATGCAAATAGGCAGTTGCCAGAAACACCCAATTTGCAAGCAGAGAATATGCGTGCAACTGTCCAATGGAGAAACACAACTGTCCAATGAAGATCCACGTCCAGGGCAACAAAAAACTCCGCCTTCATCTTAGGCTCCTTCTATGATGTATTTTCAGCAGCTAAGGCCAATGGCGAACGAAGCTCCTTTGTCTCACCAGCTATTTATATGCCAACACAATTATAGAGGGAAAGAAAACACAGGTGTCAATTTTTTTTTTTTAAATTTGCAGATCGCCCAACAAACCTTTTATTTGGCGTGTGATATGGCCAAGTAGATATTGCACTGACAGATTATTATTTTATAGGTATCAATATTGCAAAGAAAACATAGATTAGTATGCTCATAAAACTTTTACTATTTTGAATTCCAAAAAATCCAGGATTGTATGGAAATCACAGAGTGCTCCAGCTCTAGGTTAAAGTCATGCAAGCACCGATCAGAGAGACGAACGAGTATCCAGGATTTAGAATTTGTTATCTGCTCGTATGGTTTATTAAACAAATGAATTAGAGCTGATAGATGAGGAGGAGTGCAGAGCCACGAATCAAGCATGGGATTGTATGTAAAGGGCGCCACGAGGAGAAAGAATTCCTTCAGATTGCAGTGATCTCATAACATCAGGAGCTAAAGATGTTAAACAACAAAGACTTCCAGATCAGAGGGCTTGTTCTTAGAAACCCCTTTTTTTATTAATGTTAAAATCTTGTTGAGTGTTTTGTTGTTTTTCAGGAAGCAAAGTTTCTTGAGTCTGCATATGTCCTTGGAAATTTTTATAGCAGCAGTAGGCCATGACCTTTTGATTGGCCTGAACTCCATAAATGTATATTCAGTATCACTGAGGCAGCAGTTACAAGATCCTAGAGGTGAAGATAATCTCGTGTAGGTATGGAGTATGAAAGATCATGTTGTGGTGGCTTGGGTTGAGAGTTACATCTCTTGGGTCAATGATTGTTGTATTCGATTCATGCTGGACTTCACCTTGTTCAGATAGCACATAATAAATTTCATTAGTCCTGTATGGATATGGGTTCACGAGGTACAATGATGCTCTTTAAAGAAACCGAGCAGGGCAAAGTGTTTGATTCAAACACACCAGGGTTTTCTTTCTTTTCTTGGTGCATTATGTCTAGAGGATGTTTCAAAGGATTTTTTTTAGATGATCTATTGTTATTACAACTTTTTTCTAAAGACATCTCAAGACAAATGTTTTGTATCTGAAGCTGCTGGAAAATGAAAAGTCAAACACCTCAAGCTGCATGCAATACTCTCATTTCAAGGTTGGAGTTATTCTTGAATTTCCAAACCATGGTTACAAATCTAACCATCCTACCCATGTCCAACACCTCTCTTCTCAATGAAGAGATTGTCACAACAGATTCCATGTCGATGTGCAAACAACATTTCCAGGGGAGTTTTGAGATTGTCACAACAGATGCCATGTCGATGTGCAAACAACATTTCCAGGGGAGTTTGAAGCAGACATGTTACAGATAAAGAAGATTGTGAAAGATAACAACAAACTTTGGAGAATATCTAGATGATACATTAAGCTGAATGAATCCATGCCCAATACTAAAGGGAAGATGTCTGCCAGGTTCTTGAAGACCTCACAGGGAGGTCTCCATCCCAGTTAGAGCCAGATGTTAGCGATCAAACGCATTGGCATTTTTTTGAAGAATGATTCCTAATATTGAAGGGAACTTTTGACTACCTTCCCGAGCTCCAAATTCATATCTGAAAGTACTATTGGAAATCTTAGGATGTCTAGTTGTCAATCGACTATTTGAGCGTGTGAAACAACCTTTCCACGACTGAGAAAATTGATTTTTCCCAAGGCAGTTTATTTCTGAAAAACCTGCACTTTCGGTGGTTAACTAGCCCTGAATTTCACCTTCATTAACCATCGAAAGTAGAGCTTTCGATAGTTAAAGAACTCAATTTTTCTAGTGTTAACCACTGAAAGCCTGTCACTGCCAGAATGACCGAATTTTTGCCCAGATCGGGATTTTATGAGTTGGAATGGTTTGAAACCTCTTCAAATGGACATTTGTCGGATTATCAAGTCAGATCCAATAGATATTTTTGATGGATAAGGGAAAGAAGAGGTGTTTCAATCATTTTTGGTACCTTTTTCAAAGGCAGAAAATCAGGGTTTTTGCACACCTCAACAAATTCGAATTTTATCTCTTGGAAGAGTCATCAATCAGCCTTGGAAGGCTATTCTACACTGCACAGGGACTCTACAAGATTTGAAGACCATGGAATGTGGATTTGACCTCATTTTTAGGACCATCCCTTATCTTTTTCAAACTGAATTTTGAATTTCTATCTTTAGCATATATGATCCATGCTTTTAGGATCTCAAAACTGCATTGTAAAGCTATAAAGCTACAGATAGAAGATGAACTAAGGGTTCGATTTTGAGTTCTATATTCTACTATTTTGTATTAAAGACACTTTCTTTAATATATCAGCCTACAAGCTTCTTTCATTTGTTACTGTCAGACCTTCTTTCATCTTTTTCTATGCTTATGAGTGGAACTAGTTCTTTTGTCTCTGTTTAATGATCCTATGGTAATTGTCATCTTACTTTTGATTGTTAAGTAAGAATCATAAGCATCTTTGGCTAGTTTGTTGACCCATCATATATATGGTTTATGTATGTTTTGGTTAACTCATTAGTTTTCTGATCCATTTGTTATACAAACCTATCTGACAATAGCTCTTGAAGGCCTTGTGTTGCATGAATATAGTCAAAACTGTCTTGAGAATACAATCCAGAGGTTAAGATATTCATCTTGATCCAAAACCACACCTATTATTGAGAAAATGGTTTCCAAAAAGATTAAGTTACCAGGCATCTCTGACTTATATCCTAGGAGAGTTTCCTGGAGTGATAACAAACTCCTTTTTTGGCTAATGAAGGGAAATTTATATGGAGGGTCGTCTGTTGATAATCAATTGTTGATAGATATTAATGTAAGTTTTAAACCTACGAAGTAAAGCAATGCATATAGATTCTTAAGCAATACAAAAATTAATCAATGGCTCATACACAAAGTACACAAAGATTTTTACCGGAAACCCTCAACCGGGAAAACCTTTCTTATTTTCATTATATCGAATTTCACCATTCTCCATACAATATATACAATGTTTTTAGTTATTCCGTAGATACCAAAACCCTAATCCCTTAATCCGGGATTAATTTACAAATAAGCTAAAAATAGCAAAATCCGCTAAAAATAGCAAAAACCGCCCAAAAAAAATAATTTCGGGGCGCTGCCTCGAACCCCGTCGGCCCCAGGCGATTTTTGCTATTTTTAGGCTTTTTAGAAAAAACCTGTCCCCCCCTAGCAAAGCGCCCGACGCACATGACAGGGCTCTAGGTGAAGGGATCATCAGACACAGTTGTCATATTTGACGCACCCACACACACACACATGCAAAGAATATAACACATACCCAACATTCTCCCACTTGTTGTTTTCTTTGCATCCAAGGGTCCAGGGGATTATATAGTCAACAATCCAGGGCAGCAATGCCCATTGTTACTCTTCGCCAAGAGAACTTTTCTGTGCTCACAGACTTTGTCAATGAATCTGCAGCATTCTTCAAAGTGTCAACCTTTTCCAGCAACACCTTCTTTTCCTCAACCATGTCTCTCACAAAGTGATACTGAACATCAATATGCTTTGTCTT
>ML786524.1:422963-457248 GCA_009831015.1 Picea engelmannii | reverse complement strand
GGAAAATCCTATGGGTCTCCATCTAAATTGGAGCAATTACATTCGCTTCCACAATGGTGAAGATTCCTTCATAACAATGTGATTCCTTTCATTGCATTGGTGTGATCACACTTGTTGAGAATGATGTGGGTTACTTTGTGAAAGAGTTGCAACCATTTCCTTCACTTCCAAAGACACAAGTTATCATTCGCTTGAATGGGTGTGAGCCTTTGTGGAGAGAGATGTGATTTCTTTTATTTGAATTGGTGTGATGACACTCAACCAAAGGAGTATGAGTTCCCATTGGTCGAAGATATGTGACTTGCCTTCATTCCAAGGGATACAATTAACCATTATCTCCATGGGTTTGGTCATTCTCTCATTCTAATCACTGTGATACTCTTCACCTAAATCATTGCATGTTCATTCCATTATAATAATATGATTCACCTTCATTAGAAGATGCACAAATTCCCTTCATTCCATTGGTTTCAAGTACACAATAAAATATCCTTAATTCAAACATTTAAAAACATCAAGGGTTGTATCCTCCAACTAGTCAAGCACATGAAAATTATTAACTACATATTTTCCAAATATTTTAAAGGCCATAGTGTGAGACTTCCTTTCTTCCCTTTCAAACATCTACACCCATCTAGTTTATCCTCATAAGGAAGGGGGATGTTATTTGTGATCTTGAATATATTGAATTTTCCATCTTCAAGACTCAATCTCACTCCATAGATTATAGAAAGTGAGTGAATCTTTCCAATTCCGTCAACAACACTATCATATGGATCTAACAATTTCACTTTATCACATTTTTTGAGTTTATGTCCTTTCTGCAAAAAAAACAAGTATACATAGATGTTAAAATAATATTACCACAATTATATTCTAAGTATATTATTGGAATAAATTCAATGTACTCACCAAGTCAACATTTGAAATATCACAACCTAGCACTAATTGGACAACATATTCAACATCATTGTTGTCATCATTTAGTTCTTCTATGATGACATATTTTCCTTTGATGGTCCACATGTTCTTTCGTCATGCAGAAATAAAAAATATTTTGATAGCGATATTAAATGTTCAAATATATTTAAATATCAATATTAAATAATTTGTTGCAAAGAAAATATAATGAGTGAATACAATATTGTAAAGTGTGTGTATCTTAATTGTAGCTAATTCATGCGCCAAACACAAATTTAAATTGTATTTTAATACAAATAATTTGGCTATTATAAATCACTCTCCAACTATTCTAATGACCACTTCAATTATGAATAACATAGTGAGAAAAATACAAATTTCATACAGTCCCACATAGAAAATGGAAATGTCCTGACAAAAATATTAGGTTTTAGTACACAACAATTCAAACCAACAATATCAAACATGTTCTTCTATGATGACATATTTTCCTTTAATGGCCCACATGTGCTTTCATCATGTAGAAATCAAATATATTTTGAGAGCGATGAAAACATAATGAGCGAAGAGAGTATTATAAAGTGTGTGCATTTTAATTGTTGCTAATTCAGGTGCCAAACATAAATTTATATTGTCTTTTATTAAGAATAATTTGGCTATTATAAATCACTCTCCAACTATTCTAATGACCACTTCAATTGTGAATAACACAATGAAAAAAATACAAATTTCATACACCTCCCATAGCAAATGGAAATGTCCTGAAAAAATGCTAAGATGTAAAAAATACTAAGATGTAGTACACAACAATTTAAACCAACAATCTAAAACATATTCACTACATATATCACTCAATTTAAACGACCAACATAGAATATGTACATACAAAGATATTTATGCTATTGTAGTTTTACCCCATTGTATATACTAGGCTAGGCTAGGCTAGGTTGAAACACTTTTTTGTACCACAACCAATACCCTATGATGATTATTGTGATGTGAGCATTAATTGACATTTATGTTCTAACCAATCAAATGGATGGAGTGTAAGAATAACTTTTTTCAACTTGAAGGCCGCTAAATTTTAAGATTGGTTTGTTGTTGTTGAGATGGATAAAGACTTTGTTTTTCCAAATGAAAATTTCCCATTTATATTAAGAATAATATAAATTGTGTACATATTATTTTCTTTTCCGTCCTCATATAAACTGAGTCCAATGCATAGTGACAGTCGATCCAAAAGACTGTTCCTATTAGCACCGAAAAAAACAAAACAAGCTATTTAAAAAAGCCAAATATATCAGGCCACTAACAACAGTGATATAGTCTATCCAATAAGCCTTAGAGGATAGATGATCAAATCTCTAATAAAGAAAAAACACTATAAGGGACATTTAGAGAGATAGATACAAAGTAGGGCCCTTGTGACCTTCCACCCAAAAATTATAAGTAATTTTCTCTCGATCTCTGTGAAAATCCTGCTTCGAAAGATAGTCATCTTCTTGGTTCTTTTCCTTGTAAATGTGTTTGAAAGTAATGGATCTAAAATGAGAGCATAAGTTGATGATTCTTTCTTTCCAGGCTTCTAGACTTGCCACTCTGAGTTCACCTTTTTTCTTTAGCCAATCAATGACTATCTTTGAGTATCCCAAGACGTGTATATCATAAATTGCTAATCTTTCAGCAAGTGCTAAGGTAGACCATGCACCCAAGATCTCTGCTCTCGTGTTGGACCCACCTCCACAATTTAAAGTCCACCTACATTCAATTGACTCATTTAAATTAATGATACCCTCGACCCCACATTGATTGTCATTTGATTGTGCAATCCTGTCAAACCATGCTCAGATTCTATCTCCAGGGAGAGAAGGGCCTAATAGCTGAGATGCTTTTTCCTTATGCATTTTCCAGCATTGGTCCAGTGCACAATGAGTAATATAGACAACACGATTAATAGAGGGGCTCATTCCATAAAAAATGGATCTATTCATGTCAGCCCAAATGAAACATCAAGCAAAAGTTGGTAGAGTTGGCAAACTACGATTTTGCATAGCCCATAATTTTAAGGAATTAGCTACAGAAACACCATTCCAGCCGCATTCCAAGGCCAACGCTTTTTTTAGATCTCCCCATACCGACCTGGAAAAATGACAAGTTAGAAAAATATGTTTAGTGGACTCACCGTGATTTTTACACAAAATGCAGATGCACGGGCCTTGCCATCCACGTTTTTGGAGATTTTTCCATGATAAAACTTTATCAGCTTCTAATAACCAAATGAATAGTTTTATTTTCAGGGGACAATACCACTTCCATAGCTTCTTTCACCAGCCTTCTTGTATTTTTTTCCATAGTTGGTTCGACATGGATTCGTATATATTCTTCACTGTGATAACACCCGAACTATCTCCTCTAGTCCAGATCAATTCATCTGGCTTGTTGACCAGAGAGATACTCGATTCTGCCAACAATGATCTGTAGATATTCCATTCTTCGCCAATATTATGAGTTAATTCTAGATCTTCGTTGCTGAGCCATCTCTTTCTTATTCCTGCAATGAATGCCTGAGTCGTAGCTTGGTAAAGGAAATATATGCTCTTTTGATTTAAACTATGCACTAACTCATCAGATAATATGGATCCCTGTTTGTTGGCACAGGGGCAGACCCAGGGTTCAATGCTCAAGAGTGCACCAACAAAACCCTAACTATCAACCCTTTTGACAAAACCTGTGAAGTAGATGAAGTCTCACCCGAGGTAGAGGCAGGGGTGGTTGCAAGACTCAGATGTCTGCAACCTTAGCTGGGACACCGATATGTGATTATATCTTTTACAGGGCACTTAGCATAGATCATTCATGAATATTCAACCCTTATGGTACTTCGCAGATAGCACAGAGTATCACAGTGAATACTTAGACTAAATATGATTCAGTACTTAGCCACAGGACTATAGATTAGATTCAACAAATCAAGCACTAAGCATCTTATATATCAGATCTAACATTCATTCATATATTATAAGCACAGAGCATAACTAGATCTATTTAATCACAACAAGCACTTAGCCAAGAAGGAGATAAACACATTAGGTTGAAGCATAGAGCACAATACACAAAGTTACTGTGGTTCACCCCCACCCCGGGGCTACATCCACAAAGTCTTCTTCTTTATATTATCTCGGTCAAGCGGTTACAACACAGAGCTTCAGTGACCCTGACTTTGCATAGGATAGAAGATCTGCGCAACTCGCTAGATCCTTCTTCCTTGCACTTCAACATAAAACTACTACAACTTTCACTTAGCTTTTAAATCTCCTTACAATCATGCACAAAGCACTTACAATATACATCCAATCACACAGATCCAACTACTAGCACTAAGCCTTTAGCTATACATCACATAGATGTACTAATACTACTACTTACATTGCCTAAGTATCTATTTATAGATCACAAAATGGGCCTAAGTGTGGGTAAACCCACGGATCAACATCCCTTTCCCTTTACATCAACCCAAAACCCTAAAAGGGACCCAAAAATAGGTCTTGCTTCCCTAATTTCTGCTTTGCGTTGCGCTCCATATTTGGCAAGCTGTCACAGTCCCAAAAAGGTCAAATATGACCAAGTATTCTTCAAAACTTGGTCAAGGGCCAATAGGGCCCCAATACTCACTTGTGACTCATCCCGAGTCACTCAGGTCTGATCAATTCTGCCTCAAATGTCTCGAGCTTGGCTCAAGCTGCTTCGACCTGTTGCAGTGCGACAACCTCTTGCTTAGTAAATTCCTAGATCACTGTGTCATTGAGCGGTCCTTCTGTTGAAATAATGTAACTGTGAAGAGCATTCTTATTTTGTTATTGGATTAAATCCCCATTGTGGATTAATCATGTCATTATTATTATTGGATTAAATCCCCATTGTGGATTAATCATGCCATTATTATTATTGGATTAAATCCCCATTGTGGATTAATCATGTCATTATTATTATTATTGTTATTGGATTAATCCACATTGAGGATTAATCATGTCGATAATTGTATAAGGACCAAATCCCCTTTTGCAGATTGGTCATCGGACAATTACAAAGTGCAGAATAAGAAGTCGGCCCCAACAGTTATAATGGAAGACCTAGAATTAATTAAAGGTGGGTTTACCCACCCAGAGTGAGAGGTCAGCCCTGCCAGATTGTGACCTTTCACATGTGCCAGGTTGATATAAATAAGAGGCTAGCGCCTCACTTCTAACACACAACTCACTTTCTCATTCTCTTATGAGGCAAGTTGCAATTAGAAGTTGGAGAGAGGAGAAGAAGGGTGGTGCATCTCTTGGAGAGGACTTTCTGTATTGGTTTGAGTTATCTCTTGAACATTGTACAAGCTATTTATGATAAGGAAGTTTTTGCTGGGTTTTCTTCCCCTAGAGGGTTTCCCAGGATAAATGTTGTGTCTCTTGTGAATGTGTATTTCTCAGTGATCTTGTTCTTATTATGCTCTTATCTTATGAAATGAAAAGAACTATAATAATGGAATAAAACATTAACATGGTATCAGAGCCAACCTGAAGGAAGCATATTTCTCAAGAGGAAAAACGTCACTGTTACCGTACCCAAAAATTAGGGTTTTGCAAAAGTGAATCTCTTCAGCTCCCTAACCACCTAGAAAGATGCACCCTCCCCCAAGGATCATTTTGGCACTTAGAGCGCACCTTTTCAGTGGCTAGATCTCCCAGAAATTGAAATCCTAGTTTCACAAAGTACCAGAAAACCATAGTACCAGAAGTACTAGAAGTACCAGAGTATCAGAAGTACCAGAAAACCAGAAGCACTAGTCCAAAAATCCACAGATCAGATTTGAAGGGGTAAAAGTTGGATTTTTGAAAATCTGACTGCACCAGCTAACTCGCCTCAGCCCAACACATCTATCCCCTGGATCAGAATTTCAAAATTTGAAATTTGAAAAATTAGGGTTTCCTCATAAAACCCTAAGTTGCAGTTGCAGTTGGAGTCTAAGAACTGGTTGCAGTTGCAGCCGTAGAACCAGTTGCAATCACTCTTGAAGTTTTTGGTAATGATTACCACTGCTACCAGATGGAGCCACTACCTGCAAATGCTATCCGAGGAGACCTGGAAGAAAAGAAAGCACTCACTCTTGACGAAAAGGCTCCAGGTTTGATTAATCAAGATTAAAAGGTACACATGACAAGCAAATGACTTTAGTTGAGATAGAAATTTTCGTAAAGTATTATACTTGATAACATGTGAGAATACTTTGATTGATATGACTAACACCTCCTCTAGGAGAAACCTCGTGTGCTAGTTTCAGATTGCCATGGAAGAATGCTTGGTCACAACACTAAGAGAGTGTTGACCTCATTTCGTATTGTATTCCTTACCCTTAATCTTTGCTAAATTATAAGTAATAAGCTCTAAAGGAGCTACTGTGATGATTATGCATGCTATTTCTTTGTATTATGAAGAAGGATATTATTCTTGCTTGTTGTTTTGTTGACCTTGCTCCAGGTCACATGAGGAAGCTATAATAAAGGTTGCAGAAGGCAACGTGCTAAAGGAGAGATCATAAATGAAGCAATCATCAGTGGAAAAGAAGAAGGTGGGTCACTCAGAAGCTGCCATGACCCACACTATTGAAGAATCCATGTGAACTCTAGAAGATTAGCTCACATCAACTACAAGGCACTACCATACATATGCAAAGCTGTCACAGGTTTACCAGAACTCAAAGGTGACCATGAAGGCGTATGCAATGGATGTGCACAAGGGAAGAACATCAAGAACCCATTTTTGAAAAGGGACAACAAGGTAGAAGGAGTCCTAGAACTCATTCATTCAGATGTATGTGGCCCAATGCCATCATCCTCCAATAATGCGTATGTATACTATGTATCATCCATTAATGATTATTCTCGTAAAAGACCTGGATATATTTTAAGTATTCAAAAAGATCAAGGAATTCAAAGCCTTGATAAGAGAACCCTTCTGCAAGGAATATTAAGATACTCAGGTTAGATAATGGAGGAGAATATACCTCAAAATAATTCGTGAATATCTGCAAAGATGTTGGGATCAAGATCTCCAACAAAATGATGTAGCTGAACAGAAGAACAGAACCATGCTAGAAGCCTATGAAGATCAAGATCTTCCTATGTTCTTATGGGCAGAAGCAGCAATGGCAGCTGTTTATGTGCAGAACCGATTGCCCCATAGTGCACTTGGTCTCAAGACACCAGAAGATATTTTCATCGGAAATAAGCCAGAGGTAAGCCATCTCAAAAACATTTGGCTATCCATTGCTTATTCATATACCTAAAGAAAAGAGAAACAAGCTGGACCCTTCAGGAAAGAAGGGAATATTTGTGGGATACTGTGAGGTATCCAAGGCCTTCAAAATCTACATACCTAGTCACCACCATATTGAGATCAACAGGGACGTGACCTTTGATGAAGAAGATGCACTTAATAAATCAAGAAGATGCTATCTTGAAGAGGTATATGAAGAGGAACCTGTAAATCCCAGGACGACAGAATCCGTGAGGGAAGTTCCCAGAGCTGCAGAACCTGTAAGGGAAGACATAACTTCCCCTGATGAGGAGACTCCTGAAGATCATGATATCACAGAAGTTCAAGAACCTCCTTAAATGACCTTCTCCCATAAAAGAAATCCTGCTTGGGCAAGAGAGCTTATTCAATATGGAGAGAAGTATGGTGTTCCAGAAGGAACCACAAGACAGGTGAAGAGACCAAAGCCATTCTCCAGTTACACGGCTTTTATGTGCAATCTACTTGATGAGGAACCTACATGTTTTGAAGAGGCCATCCAGAAGAAGGAATGGGCAGATGCCATGATAGAGGAATACCAATCCATAATAAATAATGATGTATGGGAAATAGTTCCCAGATCGAAGAATAAAGATGGGGTATCCTACAGATGGCTCTTCAAAATAAAACATGATGTTGATGGAAGTATTGAGAAATATAAAGAAAGATTTGTCACTCGTGGATTTTCCCAGAAGGAAGGAATCGACTATGAAGAGACATTTTCTCTTGTGGCCAGATACACTTCAATCAGAACCATTATAGCTCTCGCTGCTAAGATGAAATGGAAGCTTCACCAGATGGATGTGAAGATAGCTTTTCTGAATGGTGTCATTGATGAGGAAGTGTATATAGAGAAACCCCAAGGATTTGAGGTTGAAGACAAGAAGTCTCATGTCTATCGATTAAAGAAATCCTTATACAGATTGAAGCAAGCTCCCAGAGCTTGGTATGGCCGTATAGACAGTTTCTTTATGAGCTTGGGCTTTACCAAGAGTAAAGCAGATTCAAATATCTACTTCAAGATCATAGAGAATGAACCGGTAATACTATTATTGTATGTGGATGACTTATTCTTAACTGGAGAAGAAAAGCTCATCACTAAATGTCAATAGAGACTTGTCGCTGAATTTGAAATGAAAGACCTTGGCCTAATGCATTACTTATTAGGTCTTGAGGTATGGCAGAGTCCGGAAAGAATCTTCCTTAACCAAGGGACGTACACGGTCGAAATCTTAAAGAGATTTGACATGCTAGAATGCAAGTCCATGAATACACCCATGGAAGCGAAGCTGAAGCTGTTGGTCAATACTTCGTCAGATTTGATAGATGCCACTCTGTAAAGACATATTATTGGATCGCTAATGTACCCGACGAACACCAAACCAGACATCTATTTTTCAATGAACACCTTGAGTTAGTTTCTGGTAGAGCCCATACGTGTTCATCTAGTGGCTGCAAAACATGTGATGAGGTACCTTAAAGGTACAGTGGATTATGGTCTCATCTATGATGGAGATCATGACTTCACACTGAGTGGATATACTGATGCAGATTGGGGAGGAAGCGTTGCTGATAGAAAAATCACTTCCGGATGCTGCTTCAGTTTGGGATCAACTATGATCTCGTGGTAGAGTAGGAAGCAATCCAATATTTCTCTCAGCACAGCGGAAGTAGAGTACATTGCCGCATGTTCTGCTAGCTGTGAAGCTATATGGCTTCGAAAGTTGCTGACATGCCTACTTGATTTGGAGATGAGAGCAACCACAATTCTATGTGACAATCAAAGCTGTATTAAAATGATAGAGAATCTTGTGTTCCATGATAGGTCGAAGCACATAGATATCCGCTATCATTTCATCCACGACATGGTATAGAGAGGAGCCTTGAAGCTCCAATACATTAGCACGGATGAACAGGTTGTTGATGTGATGACTAAGCCTCTATCTCGTGTAAAGTTTGAACACTTTCGAGATAAGATTGG
The DNA here is from genome assembly GCA_009831015.1 of Picea engelmannii. Lineage (NCBI taxonomy): Eukaryota > Viridiplantae > Streptophyta > Pinopsida > Pinales > Pinaceae > Picea > Picea engelmannii. The sequence continues at coordinate 448,010 of ML786524.1, read as the reverse complement.
TATTGTCCAAAAGGACCTTCCCTGAAAGGGGGAGTAGATGTATTCCTTGCTTCTGGCCTCACTGTTAGACGTAAAGCAAGATGAGTCATGCTTCTGACCTCGCTGTTAGATGTAAAGTATGACGCCGTGTGATCCTTGCTTCTGACCTCGTTGTTAGACGTAAAGCAAGATGAGTTATGCTTCTGACCTAGTTGTTAGACGTAAAGCATAATGNCTAGTTGTTAGACGTAAAGCAAGATGAGTCATGCTTCTGACCTCGCTGTTAGACGTAAAGCATGACGTTGTGTGATCCTTGCTTCTGACCTAGTTGTTAGACGTAAAGCAAGATGAGTCATGCTTTTGACCTCACTGTTAGACGTAAAGCATGACATTGTGTGATCCTTGCTTCTGACCTCGTTGTTAGACGTAAAGCAATATGAGTTATGCTTCTAACCTAGTTGTTAGATGTAAAGCATAACGTCGCTGATTCCTTGCTTCTGACCTAGTTGTTAGATGTAAAGCAAGATGATCCCTCGCTTTTGACCTCGTTGTTAGATGTAAAGTGAGATGTTGATGTGTTCCTTGCTTCTGACCTCATTGTTAGACGTAAAGCAAGATGAGTCATGCTTCTGACCTAGTTGTTAGACATAAAGCATGACATTGTGATTCCTCGCTTCTGACCTAGTTGTTAGACATAAAGCGAGATGATGATATTACTTGATTCTGACCTAGTTGTTAGACGTAAAGCATGATGTGATTGACACTGAGCTACTAGCTTAACCGCTGTGACATTGAGCTAGTGTAGTACTGTGATGTGACAGCCTAGTGCTGTGATGAGGTATCATTTTTACTGATACATGTTTGATGTAGATGATGATAACATTCTTTTGAGAATGATGATGCTGCTGATGAAGAAAACTTCCGATGACTCGTAAATGTGCTAGACAATGGTTCAAGATGATATTGACGATACTTTCCTCCAGATGCCACTGATGATGCAGACCTCTCTCGCCTGATGCTGATGAAGAATACCCTTCTTGTTAAGGGGGAGTGTTGAAATAATGTAACTGCGAAGATAATTCTTATTTTGTTATTGGATTAAATCCCCATTACGGATTAATCATGTCATTATTATTATTGGATTAAATCCCCATTGTGGATTAATCATGTCATTATTATTATTATTGTTATTGGATTAATCCCCATTGAGGATTAATCATGTTGGTAATTGTATAAGGACCAAATCCCCTTTTGCGGATTGGTCATCGGACAATTACAAAGTGCAGAATAAGAAGTCGGCCCCAACAGTTATAATGGAAGAGCCAGAATTAATTAAAGGTGGGCTTACCCACCCAGAGTGAGAGGCCAGCCCTACTAGATTGTGACCTTTCACACGTGCCAGGTTGATATAAATAGGAGGTTAGCGTCTCACTTCTAACACACAACTCACTTGCTCATTCTCTTATGAGGCAAGCTGCAATTAGAAGTTGGAGAGAGGAGAAGAAGGGTGGCGCATCTCTTGGATAGGAATTTCTATATTGGTTTGAGTTATCTCTTGAACATTGTACAAGCTATTTATGATAAGGAAGTTTTTGCTGGGTTTTCTTCCCCTAGAGGGTTTCCCAGGATAAATGCTCTGTCTCTTGTGAATGTGTATTTCTCAGTGGTATTGTTCTTATTATGCTCTTATCTTATGAAATGCAAAGAACTATAATAATGGCATGAAACATTAACACCTTCCAGGCACTGTTCTATAGTGATTACAACCTGTTCAAGTTCATCTCCCTGGCTTTCAAGTTCAACAAACAGTTGGCATGCCTTTTCTTGGATTGGATGGAGTTGTTGGGAGACTTCCATCACTTTACTTTGCAGTGTATGTACCTGTTGTTGGGCTGTGCATTGTTTTGCAAACCTCTTAATTATTTCGATTGGGGTCAGATTCTTTATCTGCGCCTGTAGCATGTCTGCATGTTGCTTTGCTTATTGGATTTGTGCCTCCAATGTATGCAATTTTGGATTCTCTGCGAGGGTTTAATAAGTCTGGGCGCTTCTAGTTCTTAGCTGCTTGCATTCCAAGGCAAAGGTTTTTAATCGGCCAACTGCACTTCGAGTAGTGTCCTCTCAGATCTCTTATTTCTTGGGGGGTCTCGAGCATGGTGCGGAGCTCCAGATCCGTGATGCACTGTTGGAGTTGCTGGATTACTTCTTCCAGTTGGGTCACCTGCTGTGGGAGACGGTCTTCCATATTCACTTCTATGACTGTCACAGAGTGCAGTGCCTTGTGAAAGCTTTCCTGTACTTCCAGTTGCTCTGCTAGAAACTGTGCCTTTTCCTCGTCCCACTACGCTTTCAAGGCAATATTTTCCCATTTTGCCTCATTCTGTTTTTCTAGAAGTGCTTGCATCAAAGCCTGGGTGGCTTGTGCTATGTCTTCTTGAGCTCATCGAAGGCTAGCTTTGAATTGATCAACGATCGAGTGTAATTGAGTGGGCTCATCGCCTATACCTGATGTTCCGCTTATCAAGGGCATTGTAGAAACTACTTGGCTGGACTGGAGTGCCTACTACACTTCTTTGAGTTCACCCTTGATTCAGTTGAATAACTCCTCCTGCTTTGCTTCTTGCTTTTCTGCGAGCTCTAGTGAAACATTATTCAACGCGACAATTAAGAAGTGGAAGTCATCCGGGGTAAGGGTAGTTTTAAGCATTGTTCGGGTGGCCTTAGATTTATTTTGGGAGGAGGGTTTTGGTGGCGTCATATTTATTTTCATTGAGGGATCCTCCTCCTCTCTAGGTGGAATAACCTTGCCTCTGTTTTTCTCAACTTCTGTACCGCCTATCTCATCACCATCACCTCCCTGCGCAGGAGAGATTGACGTAGTCTTCATGGATGTGCTAGGGACATCTTCAACTTCATCATCCTTCTTAGTCTTGCTTGGCCCAGGTGTATCCGACATAGCTTCAGGGATTTCCTTGTCGAACATGTCTGCGGGGTCCGCTGCAATAAGGAGGTCCGCCAACCATTCCTTGGCAATATCCTCTAAGTCATCTTCTGTCAACTTGTAGTAGGATTGGATCTGCTGTTTATGCTCATCACCGTGCGCTGTAATATAGGTGAAGTGGCAGTCCGCGCTAAATTTCATCAAAGGTCTAAACCTATGAAGTACGTTTGGGGTGATCCGCGGTGTAGATTGAATTGCATTCTTCAGTTGGTTGAAGTAGGTGTGGAAGACATCATTGGGCTGCCACTGCTTGTTCATGTCGCTGGAGTACCACATCGTACATAACTTCACGACTAGTGGTTCGAAGGGTTTGATCTCCGGAAAAGTGGCCCTCTCTGGTAGTTCCCAAGCGATAAAAGCGATGAGTATGAGCAACCAACTAAAGTGGAACTCATATCCTTGGTCTTGTGCTCCTCTGCAATCCAACTCTAACTGGTTTACAAGATACTGTGCCCAATTCATCTGTAGTCCCTCAACACACTTCCCTACGAGGTCAACTACGAAGCCATTCACCTGTGTTGGTATGTTCTTACAAACCAGCTTGCTCGTGATCAACTGACAGGAAAGGCGCACTGCGCCACTCTAGATAGAGGCTACCTTGTAGCCTCATGTACCCTTCTCTACATCGCCATAAGTTTCCTTTATCCGCTGTGCTAGTGCTCGGTCTGAGGTCTTGCCTGGGTAAAAGTCTTGTGGGTCAGGGCCTTGATGCTAATTCCTGTGATCCGATTGATCAAAGTTGGATCCATAGTGATGTGGTGGTATAACCATAAGTATCCGCCATGGTAGCAAGACAAAAGCAACTTGACGCATGTGTTGACTTCCTAGTGTCTGCCGAAGTGAGGGATCTTCATTACGTTGAGCAGTGTGGACTGCGCGAGGTTCTAGGTCCAGGACTGTGGGACAATCTTAGGATTTCTGCCTTTGGTCTTGGTTAAGTATTTATGCGGAGCTAACATGTTGTAGGTTTTGCGATATCCAAGGTTAAAATCATTAAATTTCAGTGCTGCGAGCTTATCCTGGTCAGCACGTATTAAGTGCACCCCTTTCAGAAGACACGTGGTGATCAAGGTGTACTCAAAGTCTCTAGGTACACTGTCATGGTTAATATTGCCGCTCAAAGGTGGTATGTAAACTGGCAGAATGCATGGGATCAACTTGGCATTTGCAATATTGTCTCTGTGCTTTGTTCTTGTCTCGGTCATGGTTCTGGAAGGTCCTGCTCCGCGAGCAGTGGAGGGAGAAGCTTGGACTCCTCCTGTCAATGATTCTTGCACACCTGCAGACATCCTTCTCTCTGACATGACTCTCTCAGCCATTAGGGCAATAAAAAATTCTTCAACTTATTTCTCAACAACGCTTAGCTCGTCTGACATACGAGCTTAGGTCCACTAGCTCAAGTGTGAAAATGAATTCAGAGACTACAATGAACAGTATGAGAACAAGGCAATGATCATAGGGTGAAGTAATATCAAGTTTCAGGCTCAAATTCTCACTTAGCAAAAATTATTCTCGGTGCGTGGCACGACAAACTAAGTAGGGAAACTTAGCAGCGATCTACTTGCAATGGATATGGGGCCTTCATTAACTCCATTCTATCCGTTCTAGTGTTGTCCAATGATCTAGTGGGAACCCATAATTTCTTTTTGACCCACTCGGGGGCAGAATTCAAATGGGTATATCAGTCAAACGACTATATTGCTACACCATGGTGAAGTGCCAGATGTCATTGTTCTGATATCTCGACGAAGCTCAATTCTTGTGATTTTTCCTTCTGCGAATTTTCCTCTGGAGTCGTCTATAACTTTTCGATTTTGGCCCTCTTCTTAATTAGCTTCCTAGATTTTTTCCCAGTGAGATTAGTCTCGGTCATCCTTTGTCCATTCTGAATCTTATCTTATCTCAACATAGTCACTCCGCGCTGCTTAGGTTCTTTCTTCAGATCCAAGGGTAATACTCCTTCATCATATGGATTACGTATTTCGATCTTCTGTGGTTCCTCTAACACTCTTATAGCTTCGACATCTAGGTCCCTGGTGTTTAACATCTGACATCTGTTCTCTTATTCCTCCATCAAGTATGCGATCCTTCTAGTCATAAATTCCATGACTTCTTGCTTCTTCTGTTCTAGGGCTTCCTTTTCTTCTTTCCTCTGGATCTAGTCTTTTTCAATCTAGATCTTTCCTAACAAAGATGGAAATGGGGCATGGTCCTCAATAAATCTAATGACTTCAAGCTCTTCCTCTGTCGAAGTTCCATGGGTACTCATAGCTATCTGGGTAATTTTGCCACATAGGGTTACCATTTTGCCTTTAAATAATCCGATGGTTCCTAGTGAAGGGACCAAAGCAGGCCTTCCTAGGGTTTCCCAAGTGCTTTATGTCATAATGTTCATCGGTGTTCCCTCATCCATAGCACAGTCAATGTCGAAGTCTCCTATTCTTACTTCGACTTTCTCCTTTTCTTTGAATATCTCTGACAAACTGACATCCTTATGATCGTCTAGGGTTTCTTTTATTTTTAGTAACATGATATCTGATTCTTTCTGGGGTTCTTTCATAATTTTAGTCTCTTGATCTCCTTCAGAGTTTGCTTGTTCCATATTCAGTTTTTCAAGTCTAGAAATCATTCTAGGGAAATCCAATACTTCATGGTCCATAGCTTTACAACATAGGCAACTAGGGTTTCTCCCAAGGCATTCCTTAGCAAGATGTCCTAGTCTTCTGCAATTGTAACAAAGAGTTAATCCTCTCTTTCTCATCCATGATCCCTAACTCTTCTTGTACTGCGCGCTAGGATCATGATGGCTAGCTTGCAAAAAATTATTTCTAGGATCCTGCATCCATTGGTTAGTCCAAAAATTATTTCTATGCATAGGTATAACATATCTTTCACTATTCCTATTAGACCTATTCATATCAAACTTTCTTTTATCTAACAATGCTCTAGTTTTCAGGTTAGGGAAACATCTATCAAGCGTACCTAAATTCATGCTTCAAAAACAAAAAATTTCCACTTATCTTACCTATATAGAGCAAAAATCTTTCAGATCTAAAACTTGAACTATTCTTACCTTTACTAGAGGCTAGAGCTTACAGATCTTACCTCTTTTCTGCAGAAATTTCTACTTTTTTTTTAGAGCATCAAGTGTTCAGATCTCGCTTCTTTTCTTCAGTATCAACCTCTTTCTTGAAAATATGACTTCTTTCCTTTAGATCTGACCTTTCTTTCTCGGCACAAAGCTTCGTAGGTCAAGCATAATACTACACACTAGGGCAATAGATCTACGGACAGAGCTTATTTCACACAAAGATTTTTCTTCTTTAGTACCCATCAATCACAGTTCCAGGTCCCGACAATGGAACCATTTGTTGGCACAGGGGAAGACCCAGGGTTCAACGCTCAATATCCTACCAACAAAACCCTAACTACCATCCCTTTCGGCAACACTTGTGAAGCAGATGAAGTCTCACCCCAGGTATAGGTAGGGGTGGTTGCAGGACTCAGATGTTTGCAACCTTAGCTGGGACACCAATCTGTGATTATATCTTTTACAGGGCACTTAGCATAGATCATTCATGAATATTCAACCCTTATGGTACTTCGCAGATAGCACAGAGAATCGCAGTGAATACTTAGACTAAAGATGATTCAATACTTAGCCACATAAATATAGATTAGATTCAACAAATCAAGCACTAAGCATCTTATATATCAGATCTAACATTCATTCAAGCACATAGCATAACTAGATCTATTTAATCACAACAAGCACTTAGCCAAGAAGGAAGCATAGAGCACAATAAACAAAGTTACCGTGGTTCACCCCCACCCTCGGGTTACGTCCACAAAGTCTTCTTCTTTATATTATCTCGGTCAAGTGGTTACAACATAGAGCTTCAGTGACCTTGACTTCGCACAGGACAAAATATCTATGCAACTCGCTAGATCTTTCTTCCTTGCACTTCAGCATAAAACTACAACAACTTGCACTTAGCTTTTCAATATCCTTACAATCATGCATAGAGCACTTGCAATATACATCCAATTACACAGATCCAGCTACTAGCACTAAACCTTTAGCTATACATCACATAGATGTACTACTACTACTACTTACATTGCCTAAGTATCTATTTATAGATTACAAAATGGGCCTAAGCGTGGGTAAACCCACGGGACAACATCCCTTTCCCTTTACATCAACCCAAAACCCTAAAAGGGACCCAAAAATTGGTCTTGCTTCCCTAATTTCTTCTTCGTGTTGCGCTCCATCTTTTGCAAGCTGTCACAGTCCCAAAAACAGTCAAATATGACCAAGTATTCTTCAAAACTTGGTCAAGGGATAACATTGTCCAAGGCCCAGGATCAAATCTTTGCCCAGAATGATTGAATGGATGCTACCTGGTTTCCATGCCATCCAACGCATAATAATAGGTAAAGTATTGCACAATTTTCTCCAGGTTTGAGAGCCTTTTTGGCGAAGTGGTTCCACTAATCGAAGCCAAGTCCACACTGGGAAGTGTGGATAATATTTGTCTTTTAAAACATTTTTCCAAATCACTGTCTTCATTATAGCTCGCCAAATCGTATTTGTTGCCAATGATCTACTAAAAAACATGATATTGCGGAGTCCCCATCCGCCATATGACTTTGGCTTCACGACCGACATCCAGTTACAAAGATGGAACTTTTTCTTCTTTTTAACACCTGACTACAGAAAAGAAAAACATAACTTATGGATAGTGTTTAGAATAGAAATTAGAACATGCTCCAAAGCTAACCAATACATCGGTTGAGTTTCAAGAACTTCCTTTAGAAGCAAAATATGGCCGCCCAGTGATAACAACTTGTTCCCCCAATGATTTATCCGAGCCTCAAATTTTTCTAATAACTAATTCCAGTCCGCTGCTCTATAGTTATCCAGTTTTAGATAATATCCCAGATAATGAAAACCAAGTTCCAGATCTTTTCTTGGATAAGAAAAAACATCCGTTATGGCTTTTAGAGAATCAATATTAACATTTGTATGGAGAATAATGATTTTTGTGCATTTATCAATATCCTCGATGCCTTGCAGAAATCTTGAAGAATGCCTTGTATTACCTTCCATTCAGAAAGAAAATCTTTTGATAAAATCAGGATGTCGTCTACAAAGAGGAGAAGTAGAATATTTATATTTTTGGACACTTTTATACCTGTAAGAGAACCTTTGTCTTCTTCTTTGTTGAGTGCAAGACTGAGGCCTTCCATCATCAAGATGAAAAGGAGAGGTGACATCGAACAACCCTGGCGTAAGCCTTTTTTGCAGTTAAAAAAACTTGTGGGTTCACCATTTATCAGAACATCGTAATTTGTGGATGAAACACAAGCCATTATCCAGTTCGTGGTTGGTAGACCAAAACCACATTTTAACAATAATAATCTCAGATAGTCCCAGTCTATACAGTCATAGGCTTTTTCAAGTCTAGTTTCAGGATAATTGATTACAACTTCTTACTTTTGATTCTATGTAAACATTCTAGAGCCGTTCGGATGGCATCTAGAATTTGTCTTCCTTTGAGGAAGCCCAATTGTTCCAATGATAATGCTCTGGAAAAAATAGGCCTTAATCTATTTGCAATCACCTTTGCAATGAGATTATAGCACAAGTTGCACAGAGCTATTGACCAATAATCCATAAAGCCAGTTGGCTTATTGCCATTCAGAATCAGAGCGATGAATGTAGAGTTTCTCGAATTTTTCACCTTCCCCTTTACTCTGGAATCCTCCACACAGTCTAACAAGTCATGGCCAACCAAACCAAAGAAATAAAGGAAGAACTATGATGTCCAGCCATCTGGACCAGGGATTTTGTCCTTTGTGAATTCTTTCAAAATGCCTAGAAGTTCCTTCTTTGTAGCAGATTGTTCATGTTATCCCCGTTTTCTAGGGATAACTAGGAGATCATGTCTCGAGGCCCACAGGTCCTAGACATGGAGTACCGAGAGCAGGATTGACTTGACCATGGCCCTGGAGGGCCCATCCTTCTTCTTCTTCGCCAGACTTGTCCTGTTAGCAGTAGCAACTTCCATCACCATCGGCTTGGACTTGCATCAGAGAAGACTCTTGATCCATGAGGTAATTGGTCCAAGGTATCATGGTATGTGTCATGTTTAATCATTACAACTTTCTTGTATATGCATCATGTTCCTTACATTTCTGATGACTGCTTGGATTTTACACTAACCCACTTGAACATTGTTGGGGGAATTAACGGATGCCCTAGCAAGATGATATCCATGGGTTTTGGTTATCCACCAGGGGGGATTTGCAAAGCCATCGTCCACTCCCACCATTATATCACTTTACATCTTATCTCCCATACATCCATCCCATTCCCCTAGTCTGGCCATTAGGATGACCTTTGAGGGTTACACTTTGTCCTATGGGAAGAAGGGGCTAAAGGCCCAGGGGGTAAAAGCAGATGGTAAAAGATAAAAGCCATAAGAAATAAAACCTAGAGATGCTTTGCCCAGGGATCCCCGAGAAGGCAATAAAAGGCCTCTTGATAAGAAACAAAAGGGACCTGAAGAAAATAACAACAAAAACAATACCTAACTAAGAGGATGGGAGGTCTCATCATGAGCCGACCCATTATGTTCATAGGTATCTAGAAGTATGACATTGCCATTATCTGGTCACCACGCCAGGGCAATGACCTTTGGTTGCATGGCCAAGGGAAAGGGGGTCTCATCACGAGCCAGACTTATCATTTCTACGAAAATACCAGTGGGTAACACTGTCAGCTTTGGTCACCACGCCAAGGCAGTGTCCTCTGGTCAGGCCTTGAAGTAAAAAGAAAGAAAAAGCAATAAATAAAGAATAAAGGCAATAAAGGGGCTTGGAAAAAGTGCATCCACGACGGGTACAACTCACCTCCTACAAAGGCACCCACGGACAATACTTACCCCTGGTCTTCACTATAACTGGACACTCCTTAGACCATATCACTTCATGTACATGGCTTGAATGATCTTCTGTGGAAAATTTCTTTTCCTTATGGATACTGGCCCAATAGGTTTTTCTGTCTATTTCTTTGACTTTGTATAATAGGTCAGTGTAATGTATTTGAGCTCTTAAAAGATATGCTCAGGGTTTTATGCATGTATTTGATAAATTTAATGATGAAATATGATTGACATTGTTATGATCCCGAGGACTGATGAGCCCATGGAGGGAATTTTTTTTGATGTGAAGGACCATACCCGATGGACAGGTACTAGTGGACTGGTACACATGGGGATATGATTAGCTCGGACCTCCATGGGGCTGAAGATCCCATCAGATGGTTGCTAGGATGGCAGAAACATGACAACGTTATGATGAGCCATTGCACAAGAAGAAAGAAGGACGTTCCACCCAGGACACTTTGGCAGAGCCCAGCCTAGGGGGAATCACCCACTACAGATGGAATGTTTTCCTTTGATGGACATGACGTCACCTGGGAGAGATGGACGTTGTCTGGAGCGTGTGGTAGTGTGCTAAGGTCATTTGGCACGTGTGGCAGCTTGGAGGAGCCCTAGAAGGGCCAACGTTTGGTTTCTGGATGTTGTATTTTCCCAAAAAGGGCCAACGTCTCCCTCAGAAGGGCTTGACGTCCCTCTTTTTGCTCATATTATGAGATTTTTCTAGCAATTAATGTAAAAATAGTGTAAATTTTATAGTCAGCCTTGTTAGCTATTTTAATGACCTAAATTTTAATTCAAAGGTCATGGATTGGTATAAATAGAGGGTGTTTCTCCTCATTTTGAATATAACACAACTCACTCTCTTGTGAGAGATTATCTTTTAGCATTTGTCTTGGTATTTTTTTTGTTGGAAGTGAGGCACAACTCTTATTGGAGGATTTCTCTTGGAATTTATGGTGTTTCTCTCATGGAAGGTTTACAACTAGGGTTTGATTATGAATTCTTCATGATATGTAAGTGAATTTTTCATGAAAAACTTCTTAAGTGAATGGTTGTAGGCTTAATTTCTTACATTTGCTATTATATTGCTCAATATTGAAACCCTAGGTAGCAATCACACTAGTAGGTCATTGCTACATGTCCCCATGCTTGAGAAATTGTTTTAGCCATTGATAAAGGTAGATATAGCCTAGCCGTTGCTACACTTATCTCCCCTTTTCTGAGTTATCATTTAAGTATAGGTTGAAGAGAGGAGACGTCCTAGGCCTAGTTAATTCTACACCTAGGGTTTTAACCTTCTAGGGTTTGAAAAGCCTTGCTCCTGCAACACTTTTCTCCCTTAGATCTGTGCTTTAAAGCTAGTCATTTTGCCAAGAGTATTTAGAGAAAGAGGAAGGAGTATGAGGCCTTGCTTAAGCAACACCGGAATGAGCCTCCTTCCCTTAGGGTTTTGATTCTAGGGCCCTGCCATTGAAACACCATAGAACCCTACCCTCCAGTCTTTAAATTTTAATCCTCCTGAGATCTTTTGCCCTTACTTTGACTCCATTAACCCTAAGGTACTGATATTGTTTCCAATGTGTAGCTTGAAGTGTGCAAATTCATCTATTACAAATTTAATTTTTGAAACCCTAACTAACCCTAACGCCACTAACTAGGGTTGACATCATACCTGACGCAGCAAGCCCTCTAACTCAACAATTAATGATGACGTCAAGCCTTTATTGAGCTATTTTTGATTGATAATACTGTTGGCTTGGTCATTCTGTGATAGATATTGATGAATTGGTGTTTTTTATTGGCCAATTAGCAAAACGTTGAACTCATCTTATCTATTACTTTGCTTATTGAATGAAATCAGATAATTAAGAAGTACTAAACCTTTGAATTTATAACCTGCAAATATACATATAGTATTGTTATTGTCTTGTTCCAGGCAGGTGTTCTCAACAAGGAATTCACTTCTTTATTGGCTGATTAGCCGGATTATCTGATATTGGTGGTAACCTGCGAGGAGGGATAACCTTAAATTTTGACCTTTTACTCTTTGCCTCTTCAAACCCCAGGTTACCAGGGACGTCTCCCCCGGGTTAACCTCCCTAAACATAAAGATCCCCCCATCGAGGTGACATTGGGTGGGGAGGTTCCTATTACGCCAGTTTGACCCTTATCCTTTAGCCTTGTAACCTAAAATACAAACTACGCGATAAAATTTTGGCGCCGTTGCTGGGGAACACTGAGTCAATATTCCTCAATGACAAATCCTTTGGTAAGCCTTGCCTCAAAGAATTTTCTCTTACAAGCTTACTTGGCGACTCCACTAAGACTTTATTTCCCTATTCTTTGATAGTTTTAGGAAAACTATCTGGCGACTCCATGACGACCCGTAGCGGAAAACTGTATTCAAATCCCGCTACTGTGACAACCACCACTCCAACAAACCCTATACCTCCAATCAATCCAAATCCTCACAAATGGTCTCACTCAGAGAGTTTCAACTGCTTTGACTTTAGCAACATCCAAGGTGGAGTGCATGATTTGCCCACAAATGCAAACTCTTGGCTACCTTTCTTTTCAGGAAAGGGTACCCCTGGAAACACACATTGGACCCATTTTTGCGACAGTGTTGACTTTCATTTGGCCGGTCAAGACCACCCTGATGTCTTTATGAGGCTCTTTGCGAGTTCCCTTACAGGAGATGCTAAAGTCTGGATTGATGGATACCCCAAGGGAAGCATTAAAAACATTGAAGAGCTGCAAAAGACCTTTAAAATAAGGTGGTGTGATAATGAGCATTCACAAGACTCCTTTTCCAATACTTCAACATCTGCAAAGGACCTTGTGAAAGTACAAGAGATTTCAGTGATAGGTTCAATCTTGTCCTTAAAATTTCCGGTCAAAGGTTGGTTCAGAACAAGCCATCATCGATCACTACCTGTCCTCCTTAGAAGGAACCTTGCAATTCAATGTTAAGGATCGGTCACCAAAACCTTAGAAGAAGCACAAGACATGGCCTTTCAGATTGAAAGAAATCTTGATTTTGATGACTACATTCAACAAAGAAACCTGAATTGTGAACCATGGGATCTAGGCAATGAACCTATGAAAGAACCTGAACCTCCAAGCGTCCTCCAGATCAAATTAGCTCCCACTAAAAGGAAATGGAGTCTTTCTCATAAGAGTGATATCTCTTCCCAAGAACCTCCATTGAAGAAGACCCATCCAGAGGACGAAGATAGGGATGCATCACACAAAAGCATTGAGACAAGTCTCCTTCAAGACTTCTCTCTTTTTATTCATCAAGTGGGAGACCCTATTTCTAAAAATTGTGAGTTCAAACCCTTTTATGTCTCCCTCCGAGTCAAATATTTTCTCCTCCACAACTATCTACTGCACCCAAAAGCCAAAACCAATATAATGATAGAAGAAGTTATGCAACAATTGGGCCTAAAAATCTCACAAGAAAATACCAGAGACAATTTCGCAAAAGGAATCATTAACAATCTTGAGGTAGCCTTTGACTCCTGTCCCAGCGCTCCTTTCTTAATGAATGTGGTTGTTGTGAACGATATTAATAATTTTGGGATTATCCTCTGCAATGACCTTATTGAACACTTGAATGGAAGTAGTCACAAAGACCAGTCCAGAGCCATCATCCCTCATCTTGAAGGAGGATTTTATACCATCTACAATGAACCCTTTGTTGGAACACCAGTTGAAAACCCTGATGAGATAGATGATCAACTTTTATGCATCAATAATGGTCTGAATGATTGGTTCATTCAGGAAGGAAAGTTGGATATGGACACAGTTGAAGAAACAAAAGGAATCTGGACCTTAGAATTCGATGGCTCACACTCAAGTTTTGAATCAGGTGCTGGAATAGTCTTGACATCTCCGTTAGGTGAGGTCTTCTACCATTCATATAGGCTAGAATTCTGTTGCACCAACAATGTGGCTGAATATGAATCTTTGATTCTGGGACTCAATCTGGCAATCGATAAAGGTGTCACAATCCTGGAGGTGAAATGTGACTTGGATCTCATCGTGTCGCAAGTTTTAATGAGATTGGCAACTAAGAATGAGAAGTTAAAGAAGTATCAATATGTAGCTCAGACCCTTTCAAAATCCTTCAAAAAGATATCAATTGAAGCTGTTCCTCAAGAAGAAAACCATGTGGCTGATGCTCTAGCTATGTTATCTTCCACTCTGCAACCATGCGAAGGACCTCTTCATGATCTGTGCAGAATGGAGGTTCTTTTTAGACCTTCTATCCTCGACAATCTAGAGCACTTGCAGGTCTTCGAAGGCGATGATCAAATTATCAGATTCATGGAGAATAACAAAGAATTCACCGATACACAAGTTGCTTTCCTGGCTGATTCTATGGACTTGGAAATCATCAACCTACAAAACAATACCTTGCCAAAGGGTTTCATTCCTCTAGAGAATCTATTTGACAGACATGACGTTTTCAAAGGAAAAAGAACCAATAAGCAAGCTGAGGAGGCCTTGGAATTCAACATTGGTACTGAGATGGACCCGAGAATGGTCAAGATAGGAAAGGGGACTACCGAGAAAGAGAGGAAGGAGATACTAGAGCTCATTAGGGAGTTCAGAGATACCTTTGCTTGGAATTATGATGACTTAAAGGCCTATAGAGGAGATGTTATCCAACATGCTATACCCTTGGTGGAAGGAGCCAAGCCATTCCGACAGAAGTTAAGGCACATCAACCTGAAGTTAGCTGGAAAGATACAAAAGGAACTTCAAAATATGGTTGACGCTGGTATCATAGCCCCAATCAGGTATTCTTCCTGGATGTCAAACTTGGTAGTAGTTTGGAAGAAAAATGGTGATATCCGCCTATGTGTTGATTTCTGCAACCTTAACCAGTTGTCGTTAAAGGATAATTATCCTCTCCCAAACATGGAACATCTGCTTCAACAAGTCACATGGGCAGGGATCATGTCAATGCTGGATGGATTCTCGGGATACAACCAAGTTTTACTCAAAAGGGAGGATCAACTCAAGACTGCGTTTACTACACCCTACGGAACTTTTATGTACCTGAGAATGCCATTTGGCCTCATGAATGCAGGTGCCACCTTTTAGAGAGCAATCAATTTTTCCTTCAGAGACCTTATACAGAAAATCATAGAAATTTACCAAAATGACCTCACAGTTGTGTCCAAAGATAGGAAAGACCATCTCTCCCACCTCAGGATTGTTTTTGAACGATGTAGGAAGTATGGTATCTCACTAAGTCCTAAGAAGTCTGTTTTTGGGATTGACGAAGG
The DNA here is from genome assembly GCA_009831015.1 of Picea engelmannii. Classification (NCBI taxonomy): domain Eukaryota; kingdom Viridiplantae; phylum Streptophyta; class Pinopsida; order Pinales; family Pinaceae; genus Picea; species Picea engelmannii. The sequence goes on along the minus strand of ML786524.1, from coordinate 432,780 downwards.
AAAACTGTTGGGACATGTGGCCTCTCCAGGGGGAGTCTCCATTGATCCCAAAAGAGTCCAATCCATAAAAGATGTCCGCCCTCCAGTCAACAAGAAGGCCCTACAATCTTTCCTTGGAAAAATCAACTTCATCCACAGATTTGTGCCTAACTTTGCTGAAAGGATAAAACCATTAAGCACTTTGCTGAAAAAGGATGTTGCTTTCAGGTGGGGAAATGAGACTAACAGATCTTTTGAAGATATCAAGAACGCCATCTCCCAAGCCCCCATCTTGATCAGTCCTGATTTTTCTCGAGATTTCATAATTTTCTCATTTGCATCTCAGGATACTATTGCAGGTGTATTGATGCAGAAGGATGCTGACAACTATGAACATCCCATAGCGTTTATGAGAAAAGTTTTAAGAGATTCAGAATTGAAATACTCCATCACAGAGAAGCAAGCCTATGCCTTGGTTAAATCCCTCAAAAATTTCAGAAATTACATCGGTTACAATAAAATCAAGTCTTATGTCCCGTACCCCACCATGAAGGATGTTTTATCACAACAAGACTGTATGGGTACTCGAGGAAAGTGGGTTTTGAAAATCCAGGAGTAAAACTTAGAGATAAAACCCACCAAGATAATAAAGGGGCAAGGTTTGGCCCAAATGCTGATTGAAAGCAACCAAGAAGCCATACAGATGGGTGAAAATGAGTAGGTGAATGTAATAGTCAGTGAACTGGAACGTGATGGGTGGTATTTTGACATAGTTTATTATCTAAAGAACTTGTCCTGCCTTGATCACCTAGTGGATTACAAGAGGAGAGCATTGAGGTTGAAAGCTATGAAGTATTGCCTGATCAAAGACAAACTTGGGTGGAAGAATCTTGATGGCGTCATACTTCGATGGGTAAACAAAGACGAGGCAAAGAAGATCTTAGAGGAATTGCATTCTGGGCATTGCAGTGGACATTTTGCTACACGTACTACTGCCCATAAGATTTTGAGGGTTGGATATTATTGGCCAACACTTTTCTCAGATGCTTATCAACATGTTCGATCTTTCCAGCCTTGCCAATACTTCACTGGAAAACCAAAGCTTCTAACACAGCCTTTGAAACCAGTAGTAGTGGAAGCACCTTTTCAACAATGGGGTCTGGACTTTATCGATGAATTCAAAGACAATTCGAGTAATGGCTATCGATGGATCCTGACAGCCACAGATTATTTCAATAGATGGGTTGAATCAATTCCTACAAAGAAGGCCACCGAAGAGGTTGTCATGAACTTCTTGGAAGATCAGATCATAACCAGGTTTGGGGTCCCTTCCAAGATCACTACGGATAATGCCAAAGATTTCAGCTCCTACGCTCTGGTAGAGTTTTGTTTCAAATATGGTGTTACCCTATCCCACTCCTCGAACTACTACCCAAAAGGGAATGGATTAGCAGAATCAACCAACAAGAATCTCATGAATATCCTAAAAAAGGTCGTCGGGGAAAATAAGAAATCATGGGATAGTAAAATAAAGTAAGAAGTATCGGTAGATTGAATAACAATGAAGACATCCACAGGGAAAACCCCTTTTGAGTTGGTATATGGACTTGAAGCAAAACTTCCTGTAAACCTCCAAATTCCTATCCTCCGATTCGCGCAACAATACGACATAGATGCAGAGGCAATCCAAGGAAGAATAAATCAGCTGATAGAATCAGATGAAACACGAAGAACTGCCTTGGGAAAAATGACAAGGAACCAAGAGAAGATAAAGAACACTTTTGATCACAAAGCCAAGGAAAGAATTTTCACCAAGGGAGATCTTGTCCTACTATGGGATAAAAGGAAAGAGAAACCTGGTATGCACAAAAAATTTGACAGCCTATGGGGAGGCCCTTATAAGATCAAGAGTTGCGCAGGTACAAATTCTTTCAACCTAGAGACAATGGAAGGAGAGATTCTGAAACTGCCAGTAAATGCTTTACATATCAAGCGTTACTACCCTCCAGATACATGACAGTACAGGTAAGCATGAGTAGGTAGGCATGTCCGTGTATTATACCATCTGCATTTATTGTTTGTTTCCTTATATGCATCTGATTGTTTTATCTCATATGTATACATGTTATATTTTGCGGGGTGGCAATACCACCCCACCTTTTGTTGCTAATGTTTCTTTTCAAGTGTGAGCAGGTCTGCAGGTTTATGCCAGAGATGATGAGGTTCTCATGCACTCTACGGTGAGCACATGTCCCCGAGTTGGAGCTAGATGTTATCCCCATTTTCTAGGGATAACTAGGAGATCATGTCTTGAGGCCCACAGGTCCTAAACATGGAGTACCGAGAGCAGGATTGATCTGAGCATGGCCCTGGAGGGCCCATCCTTCTTCTTCTTCGCCAGACTTGTCCTGTTAGCAACAACAGCTTCCATCACCATCGGCTTGGACTTGCATCAGAGAAGACTCTTTCTCCATGAGGTAATTGGTCCAAGGTATCATGGTATGTGTCATGTTTGATCATTATAAATTTCTTGTATATGCATCAAGTTCCTTACATTTCTGACAACTGCTTGGATTTTACACTAACCCACTTGACCATTGTTGGGGGAATTAACGGATGCCCTAGCAAGCTAATATCCATGGGTTTTGGTTAGCCACCAGGGGGGATTTGCAGAGCCATCATCCACTCCCACCATTCTATCACTTTACATCTTATCTCCCACACATCCATCCCATTCCCCTAGTCCGACCATTAGGATGACCTTTGAGGGTTACACTTTGTCCTATGGGAAGAAGGGGCTAAAGGCCCAGGGGGTAAAAGTAGCTGGTAAAAGATAAAATCCATAAGAAATAAAACCTAGAGATGCTTCGCCCAGGGATCCTCGAGAAGGAAATAAAAGGCCTCTCGATAAGAAACAAAAGGGACCTAAAGAAAATAACAAAAAAAACAAGACCTAACCAAGAGGATGGGAGGTCTCATCACAAGATGACCCATTATGTTCATAGGTATCTAGAAGTATGACATTGCCATTATATGGTCACCATGCCAGGGCAATGACCTTTGGTTGCATGGCCAAGGGAAAGGGGGTCTCATCACGAGCCAACCTTATCATTTCTGCGAAAATACCAGTGGGTAACACTGTTAGCTCTGGTCACCACGCCAAGGCAGTGTCCTTTGGTCAGGCCTTGAAGTAAAAAGAAAGAAAAAGAAATAAATAAAGAATAAAGGCAATAAAGGGGCTTGGAAAAAGTGCATCCATGACGGGTACAACTCACCTCCTACAAAGGCACCCACGAACAATACTTACCCCTGGTCTTCACTATAACTGGACATTCCTTAGACCATATCACTTCATATACATGGCTTGAATGATCTTCTGTGGAAACTTTATTTTCCTTATGGATACTGGCCCAATAGGTTTTTCTATTTATTTCTTTGACTTTGTATAGTAGGTCAGTGTAATGTCTTTGAGCTCTTAAAAGATATGCTCGGGGTTTTATGCATGTATTTGATAAATTTAATGATGAAATATGATTGACATTGTTATGACCCCGAGGAATGATGAGCCCATGGAGGGCGAAGTTTTTGATGTGAAGGACCATACCTGGCGGACAGGTACTAGTGGACCGGTACACATGGGGATATGATTAGCTCAGACCTCCATGGGGCTGAAGAGCCCATCAGATGGTTGCTGGGATGGCAGAAATAGGACAACATTATGATGAGCCATTACACGAGAAGAAAGGACATTCCACCCATGACACTTTGGCAGAGCCCGTCCTAGGGGGAATCACCCACTGCAGATGGAATGTTTGCCTTTGATGGACAGGACGTCACCTGGGAGAGCTTGACATTGTCTGGAGCATGTGGCAGTGTGCTGAGGTCATTTGGCACGTGTGGCAGCTTGGAGGAGCCCTAGAAGGGCTAATGTTTGGTTTCTGGATGCTGTATTTGCCCAAAAAGGGCCAACGTCTCCCTCAGAAGGGCTTGACGTCCCTCTTTTTGCTCATATTATGACATTTTTCTAGCAATTAATGTAAAAATAGTGTAAATTTTATAGTCAGCCTTGTCGATTGTTTTAATGACCTAAATTTTAATTCAAAGGTCATGGATTGGTATAAATAGAGGACGTTTCTCCTCATTTTGAATATAACACAACTCACTCTCTTGTGAGAGATTATCTTTTAGCATTTGCCTTGGTATTTTTTGTGTTGGAAGTGAGGCGCAACTCTTATTGGAGGATTTCTCTTGGCATTTATGGTGTTTCTCTCATGGAAGGTTTACAACTAGGGTTTGATTATGCATTCTTCATGATATGTAGGTGAATTTTTCATGCAAAACTTCTTAAGTGAATGGTTGTAGGCTTAATTTCTTACATTTTCTATTATATTGCTGAATCTTGAAACCCTAGGTAGCAAGCACACTAGTAGGTCATTGCTACATGTCCCCATGCTTGAGAAATTGTTTTAGCCATTGATAAAGGTAGATATAGCCTAGTCGTTGCTACACTTATCTCCCCTTTTCTGAGTTAGCATTTAAGTATAGGTTGAAGAGAGGAGATGTCCTAGGCCTAGTTAATTCTACACCTAGGGTTTTAACCTTCTAGGGTTTGAAAAGCCTTGCTCCTACAACACTTTTCTCCCTTAGATCTGTGCTTTAAAGCTAGCCATTTTTCCAAGAGTATTTAGAGAAAGAGGAAGGAGTATGAGGCCTTGCTTAAGCAACAACAGAATGAGCCTCCTTCCCTTAGGGTTTTGATTCTAGGGCCCTGCCATTGCAACACCATAGAACCCTACCCTCCAGTATTTGAATTTTAATCCTCCTGAGATCTTTTTCCCTTACTTTGACTCCATTAACCCTAAGGCACTGATATTCTTTCCAACGTTGAGCTTGAAGTGTGCAAATTCATCTCTTAAAACTTTAATTTTTGAAACCCTAACTAACCCTAACGCCACTAACTAGGGTTGACGTCATAAATGATGCAACAAGCCCTCTAACTCAGCAATTAATGATGACGTCAAGCCTTTATTGAGCTATTTTTGATTGATAATACTGTTGGCTTGGTCATTCTGTGATAGATATTGATGAATTGGTGATTTTTATTGGCTAATTAGCAAAACGTTGAACTCATCTTATCTGTTACTTTGCTTATTGAATGAAATCAGATAATTAAGAAGTACTAACCCTTTGAATTTATAACCTGCAAATATACATATAGTATTTTTATTGTCTTGTTTTGGGTAGGTGTTCTCAACAAGGAATTCACTTCTTTATTGGTTGATTAGCCGGAGTATCTGATACTGGTGGTAACCTGCGAGGAGGGATAACCTTAACTTTTGACCTTTTACTCTTTGCCTCTTCAAACCCCAGGTTACCGGGGACGTCTCCCCTGGGTTAACCTCCCTAAACAGAAAGATCCCCCCATCGAGGTGACATTGGGTGGGGAGGTTCCTGTTATGCTAGTTTGACCCTTATCCTTTAGCCTTGTAACCTAAAATACAAACTGCGCGATAACAATTCCATTGTTTTTTTATCCTCCTCACTAACAAAGGCCGAGAAGAGTCTGACCAAGATTAATTGATTTAATATTGAAGTATGTCCAACATCATGGTAGAAAGATTAAAAAAACTTAGTTGCTTCCACCTTAATTTCTTGCTGACCCGAGTGGACCACTCTAGAATCATCCTGCACCTCCCAACTGAATTTTTTATTCCGTCTATAGCTCACAAAATTGTGGAAGAATTTTATGTTCTTGTCGCCGCTCTTTATCCATATTGCTTGGATTTTCTATCTCGACTGTTCCTCATCTGCTAGAAAAAGTATATATATTTCCTTTTCCAGATTTAACACTGATTGTTCACAATGACCATCCGAATTTTCTTTAAATATCTGTTCATATTTAACTGCCAGAGTCTCTTCTATCTCTCAGAGTTCACTTGAGTCCCTTATAAGTTTGTTCTTTGCCCAGATTTTTACAAAACTCTTTAGCTTTGTGAGCTTTTCCATGAATCTCATTTGAGCTTCTAGAATGCTCGACAAAACAACATCCTGCAAAATTTCCTCTACCATAGTTGTGAATCCTTCCTCTCCTATCCATCCTGGATTGAATTTAAAGGGGTAGGAGACCTTTGGAAAACCATTTTTGAGTTCCAAACAGATCGGGGCGTGATCCGATAAATAGGGGAGATGTACCCATGACCTATACTTTTGAGAAGAGGTTAAGAGCTCCTCAACAATATAGAACCCATCCAACCTCTTTGAGATACTTTCAGCACCCGCTTGACCATTTTTCCAAGTTGGCAAGGGGTTTGTCAGAATCACATCAATGAGAGAATGCCTTTGAAAAAGAGATTTAAAGTAAACTGATAAAGGATCACCTGTCTCTTTTTGTCCCCAAATCTCTGAAGGTGAAGTAGTAAGATTTAAATCTCCTGCCATAAATTTTTTTTTTTTCCTTAACAACCCTGCTGCCTCCACCGAAGCCCAAAATTCCTTTCTATTTTGGCAAGGTCCATAGACGTTCAGAATCGAGAGCTATTTTTTTTCCTCGATTGAGTGCCCTGTCAAAAGTATACCACCCGTACTTAGAAAAGGGTCAAAAGAGAAATAATTTGGATCCCAAGAGGCTAGCAAACCTTTAGATGTCCCCACCACACTCACAACGCAAGAAAATCAGTCAGGTCTTAACTTTTGTATGAAGAACCTTTCCTTTTCCGCTGAAACCATAGTCTTCTGTAATAAAATAACATTAGGGGAAAAAAAACTCAACAATCTTCTCAGGGAGTATTGTTTCAGGGGTCCTCCCACCCCTTTGATATTGAGGGATACAAAAATCATATCTTAGCCCTTGCAAGGGATTTTAAACCTCTAAGCACCCCTATGTCAGAAGAAGTAGAAGGTGTTGATTGTGGTTTTGTAGTAGCTCCAGCCTTCTTACGAGGACTATGATTTTTTAAGGGGGAGACCTCAAACCCCAAACCTCTGGACCAAGCAGGGTCATCATTAGTTGATCTCGGTAACCTTTGACTATCAGACGTGCTAACCTTGTTTTCCTTGCTTGCCACTGAAGAACATCCAGAAAAAACAGGTAGCGGTAAAGGTTTTTTAAGTCGATGACCAGAGGGTAACATATCGGCTAAAAGATCCTCTAAAGCACTGCCACTTAGATCTGACTCAATGTATCCTGGATCAGAGGGAGTAGCCAAAGAAAGAGTTTCCATGTTAGGCTTAGGGTAATTTTCGACGCTGGGTCCCTTCGCAGAAGGATTAGGGTCTGACACATATTTTGGATGGAGAATAGGAGGAGTGATAGTGGGAGTAGCCATAGAAAGAGTGTCCATGTTAGGCTTAGGGTACTTTTTGGCGCTGGGTCCCTTCGCATAAGGATTAGGGTTTGACACAACTTTTGTATGGGGATTAGGAGGAGTGAAAGTGGGAGCTCTAAAGCAAGAAGACAAGGGAGACGAGAGTGTGGAGTTCAAGTGTTGACGCTCCCATAAAGACAAAAATGAAAAGAACTTTGGACAAAAAATTCTTAACTTACTTGTGAAAGAAGACTCATCTATGGGAGAACTATCAGATTCATTTGCAGCATGGAAGAATGTAGTAGTATCATCCTCCTCCAAAGGAATCACTGTATCACCCGATGCATCCTCTGTAGACTCCTCATCCGGCAGGGAACCATAAACTTCAGTGCAATCCTTCTGAAGGTGACCAGTCTTACGACACAGGGTGCAACTAAATGACATTCCCAGGTAGTCCAGATGCTGGATGAAAAGAAAGCCTCACCATTCTATCTCTAGTACATTGTTGAGACCACCATGGATGTCAATTTCAACGAGTATTTTAGCCAATTTCTTATTCGAAGAAAGGAGGTCACACTCTTCGATTTTTAGAAAGCGTCCTAAGGAGTTCCCAACAGCTTCCATAGTTGGAGGGGGAAACTCGGAAGGAGTACCCATATGTGTCTGAAGCTAAAGTATTCAGATGAGGGATTGAAGCTTAAGCTCCATCGCTTAAGCATTAAACTTCCTCCGTCATAACTCCAAAAAGTGTTCAGGATCAACTCTGGACAATAACCCATAAATGGTAACCAAGTAAACTTCATGCAATCCTCTATAGAAGAAGAACACCGAGATCTGTAGGCTAATATGCCTACCAAAGTGCATAGCGACAAAGTGCACGACTCCTCCAGGCCAACGTCCATACCAAGGACCAATCTACGCTTGGTTTTCTTTGGCTTCCAAACTTTTGTGTAACAGGAGGGAGGAAAATTCCTTGATAAATTCCTTCTTTTTAGTTTAGCTTCACCCTCTAAAACCCCATTCCTATCACAGTCAATCTCCGAGATATGACCTCTAGGTTCCTGAACTTTAAACCTTTGCGGTGGAGCCGAAAGACCCATAAGAGCCAGTTTAGCGCAGCCTAACACTGAACTAGAAAGTAAGTTTGAGCTATGCAAAATTCTAGTGGAAATATGAGAAGTTAAATGAGGATCTCCCACCTTCACGTCGTTTATGGTATGAGCTCCGGGGTGGTTGGTAAGTTTATTAACTAATAAATGCTCATCCACCAAGGTGAATAAAATCTCCTCCTCCCAATGCACTTTGTCATCTGCTCTAATGAGTGCATTGACATCAAAATCCATTATGGAAGACACTTGGATGTCCAAAGGCTTCGGAAAGTAAGACAAAACAATACCCAATACCTAGCACGTCCTGTAAGGATTAAAAAACATGTGGTGAGGAGACAGTAGAAAAGGAAGAGGTGACTGGAGGTTTTAACAATGAGGGATATCCATAACTACTTGCCCTTCTGCAGATACTGACAACTTTAACTACCTTGAAAGAAAGATACCAACCTAGAACCACTAAAACCGACAATCCTCTTACCTGTGATCTGTAGTCACTGTGCAAAGCTTACTGTAGAAACCTCCATGGAAGCCGAAGTTTCCTTCAAAAAATTGAATCTCTCCATTCCCCTGATAAAGACTTTGTTGGCTACCAAGATGTTTAATCTTTTAATAAACTAAACACCTTGGGTTAAACAACACCCTACTCATGGAAGGAAAGGAGAGATTCAATTACTTGAATGTAAAAGAAAATGGGAGTACACTATGATCCAAGGGTACCCGGTAAGTAGCATTCAATGATTTCCTTCTCGAAGAAGCCTACACCTAGCATAACCATTGTGGCTGGTGTTCACTTTCTTGGAATATTGTTTTTTAATGGAGAGGAATGCCCTCTTCTTGTCATTTTTCCTTTTGGAGCAAGGCATTTGGTTTCTAGAAACTTCCCTATGCTTTTACTAGCATTTATGTCCCTTTTACTTATGATTCTTTTAAATGGCATAATTGGCAATCACTTGATAAAAGTGATAGGGAATGATAAGACATGATAACAGATGAAAGCCTTTGGCCATGGTAGATTTGAAAATGGATCATTTTCTCTAGTTGATGACCTTCCTTGTATTATTCAACATAGAACTTGTAAAGACATTACATTTTTTGTGAATGTAACTCTATCTATTTTTATTTCCAATACATCTAAAACAAGTGTTGCATGGCAGCGTAGTCCCTGCGTAAAAGTTAGTTTACCTGCAAAATTAAAACAACTTAATTGTTGGTACAATTATTTGGTGATACAATCTTGGATACAATTTGTAGAAATCAAAGTGAACAGAATTGAACCAAGAAGATGGAAGATTGTAGAATTAATGATATCTATCCTATAATATTAATATTAAATATCGTATTCATTATTAATATGTGATAATGTTTTGTTAAATTTTATTCAATTAATTATTCAAATTTATTTTTATTTTTCATTTTTCATGTCCA
>ML786524.1:408651-420504 GCA_009831015.1 Picea engelmannii | reverse complement strand
ATATATATATTAATATTAATAAATAAACTATAAATTAAATTTATGATATATATCTTATAATATTAATATTAAATATCCTATTCATTATTAATATGTGATAATGTTTTGTTAAATTTTATTCAATTAATTATTGAAATTTATTTTTATTTTTCATTTTTTATGTGAACTTGTTTCGAGATATATATTTTGCACCCAACAATTACGGAGTCGCTGGTTCACATTTTTCTTTTTTCATGTCCAATGTGTTTCGTGATATACATTTTGCACCGAACACTTCCATATACATTTTGCACCCAATAATTACAGAGTGGCGGGTTGACTGCAGGTTCACATTTATAGTTATGTTTATGTATCACTAGTCCTACCCTGACCGAGCGCAACATGAGATTTAATAATTTATAGAATATTATAACAATGTACCAAGATTTATAGTAATTTATATAATGCTATAACAATTTTTATTTAAAAAAAAGTATAAACAATTATTTAAATTTTATTCAATAATATTTTTAATGTTTTTAAATGTAAATTTAGAATTTTTGGAATTTTGATTTTGTTTATGATAATAAAGGTTTCTACCTAGAATTTGATCATTCTTGACTTTACAGTTAAAATGGATATATACATGTATATACTATTTTATATTAATATTAATAAATAAACTATAAATTAAATTTATGATATCTATCCTATAATATTAATATTAAATATCGTATTCATTATTAATATGTGATAATGTTTTGTTAAATTTTATTCAATTAATTATTCAAATTTATTTTTATTTTTCATTTTTCATTGTTCCATGATATACATTTTGCACCCAACACTTCCGTCATATACATTTTGCACTCAACAATTACGGAGTACATTTTGCACTCAACAATTACGGAGTTGCCGGTTCACATTTTTCATTTTTCATGTTCAGCTTGTTTCGTGATATACATTTTGCACCTAACACTTCTGTCATATACATTTTGCACCCAACAATTATGGAGTAGCGGGTTCACATTTATAGTCATGCTTATATATCAAGAGTCTGACCTCTACCAACAACAACATGAGATTTAGTAATTTATAGAATATTATAACATTGTACCAAGATTTATAATAATTTATATAATGCTATAACACTTTTTACTTAAAGAATAGTATAAACAATTATTTAAATTTTATTCAATATTATTTTTAATGTTTTTAAATGCAAATTAGAAATTTTAGAATTTTGATTTTGTTTATGATAATAAAGGTTTGTACCTAGAAATTAATCATTCTTGACTCTATTTATTTTTATTTTTCATTTTTCATGTCCCGCTTATTCAGTGATCTACATCTTGCACCCAACACTTCCGTCATATACATTTTGCACCCAACAATTCCATCATATACATGAGACTGAGTAATTTATAGAATATTATAACATTGTACCAATATTTATAGTAATTTAAATAATGCCATAACACTTTTTATTTAAATAATAATATAAACACTTATTTAAATTTTATTCAATATTATTTTTAACTTTTTAAATGTAAATTTGGAATTTTGGAATTTTGATTTTGTTTATGATAATAAAGGTTTGTACCTATAAATTGATCCTTCTTGACTTTAGAGTTAAAATGGATATATAATTGTATATACTATTTTATATTAATATTAATAAATAAACTATAAATTAAATTTATGATATCTATCATATAATATTAATATTAAATATCGTATTCATTATTAATATGTGATAATGTTTTGTTAAATTTTATTCAATTAATTATTCAAATTTATTTTTATTTTTCATGCTCCGAGGTCTATTAGGTAAACATTTAAGGTTGTCAGAATCGTCTATTAGGTAAACATTTAAGGTTGTCAGAATCGTCCAAGGGCCTCGTGCTGTGCAAACATTTAAGAAAGAATGTCCGTGGCAGGCTTTACTTATGTTAAGTACTTAATAATAATAAAAAATAGACAAACCTTGGATACGCTAGCATATCAAACATTGGGATAAATTTCTAGCACAAAATGCTAAAACAAACATTCAAACTAATGATAACATTAATTCACCTTTAAGTAAAGCATACGAAAATATATGATTCAAAACAACTCTATTTATTTTTATTTTTCATTTTTCATGTCCTGCTTGTTCTGTGATATACATATTGCACCGTTCCATGTGATATACATCTTGCACCCAACACTTTAGTCATATACATTTTGCACCCAACAACACCCAACAATTCATACATTTTGCACCCAACTGCACCCAACAATTCCGTTGTATACATGAGACTAAGTAATTTATAAAATATTATAACATTGTACCAAGATTTATAGTAATTTATATAATGCTATAACACTTTTTACTTAAAGAATAGTATAAACACTTATTTAAATTTTATTCAATATTATTTTTAACGTTTTTAAATGTAAATTTGGAATTTTGGAATTTTGATTTTGTTTACGATAATAAATGTTTGTACCTATAAATTGATCCTTATTGACTCTAGAGTTAAAATGGATATATACTTGTATACACTATTTTATATTAATATTAATAAATAAACTATAAATTAAATTTATGATATCTATCCTATAATATTAATATTAAATATCGTATTCATTATTAATATGTGATAATGTTTTATTAATTTTTATTCAATTAATTATTCTAATTTATTTTTATTTTTCATGTTCAGCCTGTTCCGTGATATACATGTTAAGTAAACATTTAAGGCTCTGAGGCTTGTTAGGTAAACATTTAAGGCTGTCAGAACCGTCCAAGAGCCTCGCGCTGTGTAAACATTTAAGAAAGAATGTGTGTGGCAGACTTTACGTACGTTAAGTACTTAATAATAATAAAAAATAGACGAACCTTGGATACACTAGCATATCAAACATTGGGATAAATTTAGCTAACAAAAAATGCTAAGACAAACATTCGAACTAATGCTAGCATTATTTTTACAATCAAGCAAGGCATAAGAAAATATATGATTCAAAAAGACCGTATACGATCAAAAAGTTTGGATATGCTAACATATAAAACATTGGGAATAGCGAAGTCGGCAGTAAGACCTCCAATCTATTATCCAATCAAATCATGACATATATGGTACTTTTTATTATATAAAAATCAATGCTTTTTGTTCGGTAGTTCCAACATTAGATATTATGCAAATATTTGTGGTCAAAGGACAAACTAATACAAGGTCAACGAATTATCGATCACTATAGTCCCTCTATGCCTACGACAGGGACTAATACGAGTTTAAGGAATAATTTTCTAATGGATTGCTTGACTATATTGCTAATGAAAAGTGGCCTTTGTTTCTTTGATCGTGTAAAACAAATCTTAGTAGTTGACCACCCCAAAGAGAATATGTTTTGATGTAAAATTCTTCTTCAAGTATTTTGTAATTTTCATTTTTTGCATCTTTTTCATTGAGTAGAAACTTTAGTTGGATCAATAAATTGGATAAGAAATCTTTTATGAGGCGGATTATTAACAACTAACACCCAACCAAGTTTCATATGTAAAGTTGATCCTTGAGTATGATCAAATAATTCCATGCGATCTTAAAATTCAATTATACAACATACCCTACATAATATAATAGAGATTACATCAACAATAAATGAAATGTAAAATTCATTGCATAACACATCAACCACCAATTGGTAAGAAAATTGTAGTTCTACCATTGGAAAATACAAGAAACTTGTAATTCTATCATTGGAGAACACAACTTATAATGAGTGACATGAAAGGGAAGCATGTCATAGAAATCACTTGTTTGTTGCATGATACATGGATGGCCCCTTAGTAAAGCTTAGGGTGGTGTAGTTCCTTGTTTGATCCAGTGCCATGGGGTTCAATAGTTAGGAAATAACTTAATAAGTTTGATCATATCAGGGGTCTTAATATAGTGGAAAATTAAGTCAATATATCCCTTCATATAAAGGGGATGAAGGGATATTTTTAATTGATATAGTGATATAGGTGGTTGTCGTGGTAAAAGTAAGAGGTAGAGGAATCCCTAGCATATGCAACAAGTGTTTAAAAGGTAGAGGTGTTAAGATATTTAGACACTTAGGAGTTACTTAAAATCAACTTGGTCTAGTGTGTCTTTAGGTAAGTGTTTTTTTTTATTATGTTTCTTTAGTATGCATTTGTAGTTATGTAATCTGATGGTCATGATATGTTCTAGACATAAAGTGATATGAGGTTCATATTTTCATCTATACTAATGAATATATTTATCCATGATCTCTATTTAAATATCATGGAGGGTGTTTTGTTGAAGATTGTTTGGGAGAAAATCTCATGTACACCATTGTTCTTTTGCATTAATATATTGCCTCAATTGGCTGCGTTGGTTGGGGTTGTGAATTGTTTTCCTCTTTGAGGGTTTTAACCACATAAAACATTGGTGTAATAATATTTGATTTGGTTGTGTGAGTGGTTTCTTAAGGTGTTCATAATGTGTGGAGATACCCTATTTTTTCTAACATGGTATCATATTCTATATGAAGACATGCTCCTGTTGTTGATTGAGATCCTGAATCTGTGTTGCTGCATGCATGGAAATATTTCTAAGTTCTACTATTTCTGTGCATTTTGAGGTTGGGTCGGCTATTCCATTGCATATGGAGTGATAGCTTTAGTTAGAAACACTTTTTGTTTCACTCGAAAAGGTTTTCATTTTCCCAAGATATGACCTTTTCATTTTCCCAAGATATGACCTTTTAATTTTTTTTACTGTGTTAATATTTCAGTTTTGTTGTTTTATTGCTTGGTTTGTACCCTTTCAATTTGTGTATGCTTTTTTCCATGTTCTCTATGTGATCTTGGAAAATCATAAATAGAGAACACACTGTTTTCTTTTCTGCGTATGCTCTTTGCTTTTCACTTTATGTAATCTCAACAAATTAGAAATAGAGAGAAATATTTCATTTTCCTGGTAGGCTAACTAAGAATTAACTTTGTTGTAAAGTCTCAAACTTTTTATCTTCAAAATTCCCCTTGTTTTGGTGTGTGGTTGTGTTGAAGATTTTTGCAGGAAAAACCAAGAGTTTTGGGAGTAAGCTTGCACTTTGAGAGAAAGAGAGAAAAAAAAGGCCCCCCTCCTTTCTCATAATATTTTGATATTTATTTTTTCATTAACTCATTGGTTGAAAGTTACTTTAGTATATGTTGTTCGGGACTATTAGTGTTATAATTGTCGTCATTTTTATTAGTCTATGTGCAAATTACTCCATTTTTAATATGTTAGCCTAAGTCTTAACTTGGAAATCCGTCCAATACTTTTTTCTAGACCAATAATATCTTTGAGATTATGTTGCACTTTACATGAACCAATAAAAGACTTGCTCGTCTTATTTATCCTCATATCAAGGTCAATTGATATTTGCTAGTTCATTCTCCATGAAAATGAAATTTCAAGTTAGGACATTGCGATTTCTGTTGATGTTAGACTTGCTAGATGAAGTAATGCTACAATTGGATTTAGAATTACTTTACATTCACATTTCATATTTCTATGAAAGATACAGACAATAGATTGCTCACTACCTTTCCTGGAATTTCTTTGAAACCTAGATGCATGGAGGATAAAATATGGTATTTCTTTGAAACCTGACACTAGAACCTTTCCTATCAACAAGAGTAGAACACACCATCTTCTAACATTTTCATTCTACCAAAGAAAATGATTGAGTCAACTATGCTTGATATACCTGTACTAGCTTCTGCTTCCTTTAAGCTTGTTTACATAATATTTAAGAGGCCACACTTGAACATTACATGTCTATGATTCTAGCTCCTTAAACTACATTCGTTTCTACAGGAACTATGACATTCTAACATACGTAGTATAATGTATATAGTCAAGCCCAATGTCTCTCTCTAGTCTAGTGTCTATGGTCATTCTAGTATACAATAGGGCGGGACTTCCATTCTAGCACAAATAGGAATTGATCTAACTTTGAATTTCCCAACTTGTTGTGGTGCACTTCCTCTTATGATAGGTCTCGTGCTTGGGATATTGGGATACTACCACCTAGAGGGAAGAGCCATTCCATATTGTGTCAATATTGTATATATGGCACTATCAATATATCCTTTCAGATAACACTTCATTGTTCTTGCTTGTTAATACACAAAACTTCTCTCTTTTTGTGGCTACTAGATGAAGATATATCTCAGGGGAAAGAAGTGGATCGAGAAGCTACCCCACCATTGATTGACTTCAATGATGGGAATAAAAAGGTAAATCCATATCAGTTTCCATGCATGCATTTATATGATTTTCCAAATCTTTAAGAAAATTTCCACATTGAATTTTCTATAGAGAGAATTTGTCTAGTAGTTAGAAATTCTTGAATGCTAATTCATGACAAGTACAAATTAAGAAACAAGTCAAAATTTTTGCAACCTTACTGTTGTTCATGAGATTACACTTAAGGCTCATAGAGTAATGTCAAGGCATAAAAAAATTAAGGAATGTTTTAAAATGTGTTTTTTTTTTTTTTTTTCTGTTAATTATATGAGAATTAACCCTTAAATGAAATTAATAACTCAATAGGATAGAGGTCGTGTTTCGTCGTCTGAGTCGAGTAATAAAATCAAGTGATATGAGAGAAAATTACAAAACTGTTAAACAAAATGAGGCATCAATGATAGATGAATCTTACCTTGTTCACAGTAGAAGAAAATATAGAATGCACCCTTGAAAGGATATAAGATACAACGATCCAAGTAGCTTGCAGGTCTTGTATTTACTAATAGAAAATATAGAGGAAAAACAACTTGCTTATCAAATAACTGATGAAATGTGATTACAGTAGATGTTATACTAAATTGTAAACACTCACTTACCAAGGAGTAACATAAATAAAACTAGAGATATGGAATACAAAAGAAGCACATAACTCAAATTGCACAAAATTTGGAATCACTGTCTGCACTTGTATTAATACGCACAAAAGGATGAGTTTTCTTAGTTACAATATGACAAGAAGCATCTCGTGTTAAGTCTTTGAAATATGTATTTATACAAAACTGTTCTCAACCCTAAGCGACTAGAATTCTCCTTATTTCTAAAACAAAAAAAATTACAATATGTGAAATTTGAAACGCTTCACTTGCATCTTCCCTGTCTCTTCGCCACACTGGCAGAGATGTTCCTCCTTCTTGTTCTCCATCTCAAAAACAACTGGTCTCTAATCATGGTCTAAGTACATGATATGCCCACATCATCTCATTTGTTCCTTGATATGCTAGCTTTCCCCTGCTCGACACATTACACACATTTGCATACGAAATGCACCACCAATCTGGAAGGCTCAGTTATGTTGTTTGCCTCAAAAGTATACAACTTATTCTCTAAGTGAAGAAACTTATCTTCTATTCTCATGTTTCCTGAATATGTAGACTGTAGTTGTAGACTAGGACCGACTAGCCACATATTTATCTAAGTAATATCAATATGTTTTAATTACAAGATTTCAGCCCGAGCCTCTTCCATGTTTTTCTTGACATTAAGTTGATGCTTCGCTATATCAACTCGCCCCAGGTTCTCAGAGATATTATCTTTGCCGAGGCCTACTAACCCTTTTTCGAGTGAATGAAATTATTCTTCACAAGATTTCTTCACTTCCTTAGCTAATATTTTACTTTCGACTATGTTAGCCTCCCAGGTCTTCAATATTATATTGCCTCTAGCTAGCTCGAAAAGAGAAAATATAGAGACCATGGCTACTTCTTCTCTTGCCGATGACACAACTTCCTCCTGGAAAGTAGCTCGAACATCGATGGCCTCTCTCTCCTTTAAGAAAATGTTATTTAAGAATTGGTCTACCACCCGAAAATGGTTTTGGACAACTTCCACCTTAGCAAAAAGGCTTTGTTGTGATGATTCTAGTTTTTTGTGCACCTCCAGTGCCCGAGCTTGGAAAACTTCCATATCTACAACCATGTTTTCAGTTAGGTTTATTTTGGCCTGTAGTCGTTTTACCAACTCTCCTTGCTGATTGACCCATTCTCTACTTGCCTGTGCATTCTTATGCATTTTGTCGAGACTGGATTTGAGTTGTTGAATTTGTTGTCTGTCACAGGCTCTACTCTGCTCCAAACCCTTGTTCATCTCACTGCTGACATTTTTCTCCACAGTATTTACTTGATTTTGCAATTGACTTATCAACATATCTTTCTTCTTCAATTGTTCTTTTAGGTTCCCAACATAATACTGGTTTGCTGTTGCAAAATATCCCAACGAGCCTCCCACATTCATAGTGAAGTCTACCTCTTCCAAGGCATGTCCATCAAGTATCACCCTGTGTCTCTTAACAGTTGCACCCTCCTTTAGGTGCGTTTCTCTTTTTACCATAACCCTCCTTTTCTTGTTGAATAAGAAATCAGAAGGAGGTATCTCTTCAGCCGAAATAGGCATAAGATCCTTTATGAACATCACTTCAACACTCAGGTTCCCTCTGCTGAAATGTAAAGGTGTGATAGATTGGATAGGCTTGCCTATCTTGGTGGATGATTGTTACCCGACTGTGTCAGTAGCTGATTTTCCTGGTGTGGACATCAATTTTTCTTCTCCCTTTTTTATCAAGGCCTCAATCTGAACTTTAGCTTGATCACTTGGTGGATTTGGAAATGTGGTGTCCCCCTTCTGAGTCAAAACCTCAGTTTTCCCCAAATTTTCCTGAGCACCTTGTCCACTTGACCTCCTTGTTTATAAAATCTGGGCCTCGATTTCCTGTGTAGCTGGGGGTGTTGGGGTTTCTCCCTGCAATACTTTCAGAAAGATATTTCTCCTATGCCTTTGAAAACTATAGAATTCGACCAATTGGTCTGGAGACAGAGTTTGAAATCGACTCAAGACTTCCTGATAGGATCTCGCTCCTCATAATATCTCACCCCATGGAGACTCTTCATGCTCGCATGTTTTCAAATTACAAAAGGCCATGTGATTTCCCACGATTGTCTAAGGATCATGTTTCTTGAATTCAATATTTACAAGCTTAATTTCTTCCAAGGCCACGACCTCTAATTTCGAATGGCCAAAATCAAACAGTGAAAACATACCAATCTGTAAGGAAAAGTTGGGCCATACCTTTTTCTACAAGGCTTTTAGCTCTGTACTGACTCCGCCCAACACAGTTTGACATGCTACCTCTCTGCACACCAATCGGTCTGGTAGAAACTTGGGCAAGGCATGCAGACGGACCGAACAACCAAAAACCATGATATAAGAGAAATTCTCTTCAATGTACCAATCTACTATCTTCCCCAGGTTGGTTACTATTTTTTCAGAAATCCTGGGAGGTGGGTGCCCATATATGGCGATGTGCATCGACACCACCCCATAATTGCAGATTTCATAGGAGGAATATTTCGCTTTATCTTCCGATAGATTTGAATGATAAATATGTATTGGTTTGGCACTGGTCGGAGTCCAGCTCTAGCCCATCAAAGGAAAAGGTGTCATAAAACATACGACATCCATAAGATATGCTAACATGTAAAACATGGCAGGTCATCCTTTGGATTTCAATGTCTGATATTCAGTGATTTCCTTGGCCAAACTATCTGATAGAATATTGGCCCAATTGAATGAGAAACCCTATACAACTTCATGCATGATTGGTACTCATGATAACATGAAGTGGGTAGAGTTTTCCCTCCCGAACAATCTACAGAGCATCATGGCCACATACATCATATGAGATTCTAATGATGTCGTGGCATATGTGCCATGTGTGTTTGCTTTGAATTTCTCAAGGCAATCCCACCAATCTTTGATCAAGTCAGGATAATTAATTACACTTTATGGGCACTCTTCTTCATCGAATTTCTTTAAGAAAGCAACATTATAAGTGTGTTTGAATTTTGGGGACAATTTGTACATTACCTGTACATGATCTGGTCAGAAGGATCCAACAACAACTTTCTGTGAATTGTAGATGGTCCTGGTCGCGACATCAACGTTCTCCAAGGCCCAACCTATCATGTCGTTATATGGTATGAACCTCGACCACGTGGATATCTTATGCAACTCTAACTGAGCTACGTATTTGAGATTAGTTGCTTGAGTTTCGATCCCCTCATTATCTGACTCTTGTGGACAGTTGTGCAGTTCATATTGTAGGCTCTCACATAATTGTGTCTAGGATTTTATGGTCTCCACAACTCTCGGCGATGTGTCCGAGAGGAAATCTGTGTTTTGGCTTGAGCTTTCACCAGTCCCTTTAACCATTTTTTGCAGAGCCATGATAGTAGTAAACTCGACACTGTGTTACCTATCACAGAAAATGCACAAACTTATTATCTCGCTAAGCTTGATGTTTTGTGAAAACGCAAATAGAGTTCAAACTTCAATATCTTTTTCACCTTAAGAGTATCAATTTACGCATACCTTCACTGACAATGTATTTAATTTCCTTAATGAAAATATTTATGCGGTGTTCTGAGATCTTATTCAAAATGATTGTCGTAGATCGATTATTAATTCTATTAACGTCTGGTGGTTCATGATCGAGAAAAGCATAGATGAAATTTGAATTTATTCGAGTTATGATTCAATGGAAGATTAATCACGAGATAATTGTCATTAATGCATTAGTTAATTTCACTTATCGTTAAGTAAATTTCAGAATTTTGAATCTCGGGATATCCTATAACAGTTCAAGATATGATTTTCGAAACACGAAATCACAATGTGATTAATTAATTTTAATCATGTTTACCCTTTTAAATAGTAATGTTTAACCTCAAATATTTCGGGGTTTCAGATCTCGAGATATTGAAAGTTGCTCGAGGTAGGATCCACGAAATGAGAAATCGCGAAGTGATTAATTAATCATTAATCATTTTTTAATCCTTAAGTAACCCGAATTAACACTTAAGACATTTCGGGAGTTTGGGCTTCGGGATATTGAAAGTCGCTTGAGGTAGGATCCTTGAAATGCGAAATTGCGATGTGATTAATTAATCATTAATCATTTTTAATCCTTAATTAACCTGGCTTAATGCTTAAGATATTTCAGGATTCAGGAATTTGGGAGACGATAGATGGCGAAGACCCAATTTCCGAAATCGCGAAACTATTATTTGATTTTCTAATTTAGTTTTAGTTTTTTTTTAAGTATTCGTTACTTCATTCGTTTGGTCAATTAACTTCATTTAAAATTATGACAGGTCATTTTCCGGAAAAATACGTCAGATATTAGGGGTATATGTGTGTGGTGACTTGGATCTTTCAAACGCTTTTCGCGTATCGAGACTTTGAAAGTGAGGCATGTTGAAACACTTGAAATACGAAACTCCAAAACCCAAAACTCCGAAGTATTATAAAGATATTTGACCTCTGTAATGAGTAGGCGGCTCCATAACTCCTAAGATTTTATGATCGTTTGATCAGAGGGAGGACTTCATCGACGGTGGAAATTCAAGAACGTGTTTTTTTTTATTTAAATGGAAATGGAATCTATTTAAAGTCTAAAGTTTAGAAATATATATGTGTTCCAACATAGGCTCCATCAAGGGATCACGTCTCCCTGAGAGACGTAGAAGAACAATAGACCAAGTGCCTTTATTGGGTAAATGGAGTCATTATTTCATTTCTGTGAAACACATTCAGAAAAGGATCATACTAAGAAAAAGAGTTTCAACCAAAACTTAGAAAACATTCAAAACACATCAAATCATGATCTTCAGTTAGGCTATTTGAAATTCCTCTTTCTTAAAACTGTATTTGGATTTGCTTAAGATAATCAAAGTAACTTTAGCCGAAATATCAAATTTTGATCGATTTCGTTCGCATCAAGGTTAAGTACATGTAACAAAATTTCTTA
>ML786524.1:383183-401229 GCA_009831015.1 Picea engelmannii | reverse complement strand
TTGACTCTAGAGTTAAAATGGATATATACTTGTATACACTATTTTATATTAATATTAATAAATAAACTATAAATTAAATTTATGATATCTATCCTATAATATTAATATTAAATATCGTATTCATTATTAATATGTGATAATGTTTTATTAATTTTTATTCAATTAATTATTCTAATTTATTTTTATTTTTCATGTTCAGCCTGTTCCGTGATATACATGTTAAGTAAACATTTAAGGCTCTGAGGCTTGTTAGGTAAACATTTAAGGCTGTCAGAACCGTCCAAGAGCCTCGCGCTGTGTAAACATTTAAGAAAGAATGTGTGTGGCAGACTTTACGTACGTTAAGTACTTAATAATAATAAAAAATAGACGAACCTTGGATACACTAGCATATCAAACATTGGGATAAATTTAGCTAACAAAAAATGCTAAGACAAACATTCGAACTAATGCTAGCATTATTTTTACAATCAAGCAAGGCATAAGAAAATATATGATTCAAAAAGACCGTATACGATCAAAAAGTTTGGATATGCTAACATATAAAACATTGGGAATAGCGAAGTCGGCAGTAAGACCTCCAATCTATTATCCAATCAAATCATGACATATATGGTACTTTTTATTATATAAAAATCAATGCTTTTTGTTCGGTAGTTCCAACATTAGATATTATGCAAATATTTGTGGTCAAAGGACAAACTAATACAAGGTCAACGAATTATCGATCACTATAGTCCCTCTATGCCTACGACAGGGACTAATACGAGTTTAAGGAATAATTTTCTAATGGATTGCTTGACTATATTGCTAATGAAAAGTGGCCTTTGTTTCTTTGATCGTGTAAAACAAATCTTAGTAGTTGACCACCCCAAAGAGAATATGTTTTGATGTAAAATTCTTCTTCAAGTATTTTGTAATTTTCATTTTTTGCATCTTTTTCATTGAGTAGAAACTTTAGTTGGATCAATAAATTGGATAAGAAATCTTTTATGAGGCGGATTATTAACAACTAACACCCAACCAAGTTTCATATGTAAAGTTGATCCTTGAGTATGATCAAATAATTCCATGCGATCTTAAAATTCAATTATACAACATACCCTACATAATATAATAGAGATTACATCAACAATAAATGAAATGTAAAATTCATTGCATAACACATCAACCACCAATTGGTAAGAAAATTGTAGTTCTACCATTGGAAAATACAAGAAACTTGTAATTCTATCATTGGAGAACACAACTTATAATGAGTGACATGAAAGGGAAGCATGTCATAGAAATCACTTGTTTGTTGCATGATACATGGATGGCCCCTTAGTAAAGCTTAGGGTGGTGTAGTTCCTTGTTTGATCCAGTGCCATGGGGTTCAATAGTTAGGAAATAACTTAATAAGTTTGATCATATCAGGGGTCTTAATATAGTGGAAAATTAAGTCAATATATCCCTTCATATAAAGGGGATGAAGGGATATTTTTAATTGATATAGTGATATAGGTGGTTGTCGTGGTAAAAGTAAGAGGTAGAGGAATCCCTAGCATATGCAACAAGTGTTTAAAAGGTAGAGGTGTTAAGATATTTAGACACTTAGGAGTTACTTAAAATCAACTTGGTCTAGTGTGTCTTTAGGTAAGTGTTTTTTTTTATTATGTTTCTTTAGTATGCATTTGTAGTTATGTAATCTGATGGTCATGATATGTTCTAGACATAAAGTGATATGAGGTTCATATTTTCATCTATACTAATGAATATATTTATCCATGATCTCTATTTAAATATCATGGAGGGTGTTTTGTTGAAGATTGTTTGGGAGAAAATCTCATGTACACCATTGTTCTTTTGCATTAATATATTGCCTCAATTGGCTGCGTTGGTTGGGGTTGTGAATTGTTTTCCTCTTTGAGGGTTTTAACCACATAAAACATTGGTGTAATAATATTTGATTTGGTTGTGTGAGTGGTTTCTTAAGGTGTTCATAATGTGTGGAGATACCCTATTTTTTCTAACATGGTATCATATTCTATATGAAGACATGCTCCTGTTGTTGATTGAGATCCTGAATCTGTGTTGCTGCATGCATGGAAATATTTCTAAGTTCTACTATTTCTGTGCATTTTGAGGTTGGGTCGGCTATTCCATTGCATATGGAGTGATAGCTTTAGTTAGAAACACTTTTTGTTTCACTCGAAAAGGTTTTCATTTTCCCAAGATATGACCTTTTCATTTTCCCAAGATATGACCTTTTAATTTTTTTTACTGTGTTAATATTTCAGTTTTGTTGTTTTATTGCTTGGTTTGTACCCTTTCAATTTGTGTATGCTTTTTTCCATGTTCTCTATGTGATCTTGGAAAATCATAAATAGAGAACACACTGTTTTCTTTTCTGCGTATGCTCTTTGCTTTTCACTTTATGTAATCTCAACAAATTAGAAATAGAGAGAAATATTTCATTTTCCTGGTAGGCTAACTAAGAATTAACTTTGTTGTAAAGTCTCAAACTTTTTATCTTCAAAATTCCCCTTGTTTTGGTGTGTGGTTGTGTTGAAGATTTTTGCAGGAAAAACCAAGAGTTTTGGGAGTAAGCTTGCACTTTGAGAGAAAGAGAGAAAAAAAAGGCCCCCCTCCTTTCTCATAATATTTTGATATTTATTTTTTCATTAACTCATTGGTTGAAAGTTACTTTAGTATATGTTGTTCGGGACTATTAGTGTTATAATTGTCGTCATTTTTATTAGTCTATGTGCAAATTACTCCATTTTTAATATGTTAGCCTAAGTCTTAACTTGGAAATCCGTCCAATACTTTTTTCTAGACCAATAATATCTTTGAGATTATGTTGCACTTTACATGAACCAATAAAAGACTTGCTCGTCTTATTTATCCTCATATCAAGGTCAATTGATATTTGCTAGTTCATTCTCCATGAAAATGAAATTTCAAGTTAGGACATTGCGATTTCTGTTGATGTTAGACTTGCTAGATGAAGTAATGCTACAATTGGATTTAGAATTACTTTACATTCACATTTCATATTTCTATGAAAGATACAGACAATAGATTGCTCACTACCTTTCCTGGAATTTCTTTGAAACCTAGATGCATGGAGGATAAAATATGGTATTTCTTTGAAACCTGACACTAGAACCTTTCCTATCAACAAGAGTAGAACACACCATCTTCTAACATTTTCATTCTACCAAAGAAAATGATTGAGTCAACTATGCTTGATATACCTGTACTAGCTTCTGCTTCCTTTAAGCTTGTTTACATAATATTTAAGAGGCCACACTTGAACATTACATGTCTATGATTCTAGCTCCTTAAACTACATTCGTTTCTACAGGAACTATGACATTCTAACATACGTAGTATAATGTATATAGTCAAGCCCAATGTCTCTCTCTAGTCTAGTGTCTATGGTCATTCTAGTATACAATAGGGCGGGACTTCCATTCTAGCACAAATAGGAATTGATCTAACTTTGAATTTCCCAACTTGTTGTGGTGCACTTCCTCTTATGATAGGTCTCGTGCTTGGGATATTGGGATACTACCACCTAGAGGGAAGAGCCATTCCATATTGTGTCAATATTGTATATATGGCACTATCAATATATCCTTTCAGATAACACTTCATTGTTCTTGCTTGTTAATACACAAAACTTCTCTCTTTTTGTGGCTACTAGATGAAGATATATCTCAGGGGAAAGAAGTGGATCGAGAAGCTACCCCACCATTGATTGACTTCAATGATGGGAATAAAAAGGTAAATCCATATCAGTTTCCATGCATGCATTTATATGATTTTCCAAATCTTTAAGAAAATTTCCACATTGAATTTTCTATAGAGAGAATTTGTCTAGTAGTTAGAAATTCTTGAATGCTAATTCATGACAAGTACAAATTAAGAAACAAGTCAAAATTTTTGCAACCTTACTGTTGTTCATGAGATTACACTTAAGGCTCATAGAGTAATGTCAAGGCATAAAAAAATTAAGGAATGTTTTAAAATGTGTTTTTTTTTTTTTTTTTCTGTTAATTATATGAGAATTAACCCTTAAATGAAATTAATAACTCAATAGGATAGAGGTCGTGTTTCGTCGTCTGAGTCGAGTAATAAAATCAAGTGATATGAGAGAAAATTACAAAACTGTTAAACAAAATGAGGCATCAATGATAGATGAATCTTACCTTGTTCACAGTAGAAGAAAATATAGAATGCACCCTTGAAAGGATATAAGATACAACGATCCAAGTAGCTTGCAGGTCTTGTATTTACTAATAGAAAATATAGAGGAAAAACAACTTGCTTATCAAATAACTGATGAAATGTGATTACAGTAGATGTTATACTAAATTGTAAACACTCACTTACCAAGGAGTAACATAAATAAAACTAGAGATATGGAATACAAAAGAAGCACATAACTCAAATTGCACAAAATTTGGAATCACTGTCTGCACTTGTATTAATACGCACAAAAGGATGAGTTTTCTTAGTTACAATATGACAAGAAGCATCTCGTGTTAAGTCTTTGAAATATGTATTTATACAAAACTGTTCTCAACCCTAAGCGACTAGAATTCTCCTTATTTCTAAAACAAAAAAAATTACAATATGTGAAATTTGAAACGCTTCACTTGCATCTTCCCTGTCTCTTCGCCACACTGGCAGAGATGTTCCTCCTTCTTGTTCTCCATCTCAAAAACAACTGGTCTCTAATCATGGTCTAAGTACATGATATGCCCACATCATCTCATTTGTTCCTTGATATGCTAGCTTTCCCCTGCTCGACACATTACACACATTTGCATACGAAATGCACCACCAATCTGGAAGGCTCAGTTATGTTGTTTGCCTCAAAAGTATACAACTTATTCTCTAAGTGAAGAAACTTATCTTCTATTCTCATGTTTCCTGAATATGTAGACTGTAGTTGTAGACTAGGACCGACTAGCCACATATTTATCTAAGTAATATCAATATGTTTTAATTACAAGATTTCAGCCCGAGCCTCTTCCATGTTTTTCTTGACATTAAGTTGATGCTTCGCTATATCAACTCGCCCCAGGTTCTCAGAGATATTATCTTTGCCGAGGCCTACTAACCCTTTTTCGAGTGAATGAAATTATTCTTCACAAGATTTCTTCACTTCCTTAGCTAATATTTTACTTTCGACTATGTTAGCCTCCCAGGTCTTCAATATTATATTGCCTCTAGCTAGCTCGAAAAGAGAAAATATAGAGACCATGGCTACTTCTTCTCTTGCCGATGACACAACTTCCTCCTGGAAAGTAGCTCGAACATCGATGGCCTCTCTCTCCTTTAAGAAAATGTTATTTAAGAATTGGTCTACCACCCGAAAATGGTTTTGGACAACTTCCACCTTAGCAAAAAGGCTTTGTTGTGATGATTCTAGTTTTTTGTGCACCTCCAGTGCCCGAGCTTGGAAAACTTCCATATCTACAACCATGTTTTCAGTTAGGTTTATTTTGGCCTGTAGTCGTTTTACCAACTCTCCTTGCTGATTGACCCATTCTCTACTTGCCTGTGCATTCTTATGCATTTTGTCGAGACTGGATTTGAGTTGTTGAATTTGTTGTCTGTCACAGGCTCTACTCTGCTCCAAACCCTTGTTCATCTCACTGCTGACATTTTTCTCCACAGTATTTACTTGATTTTGCAATTGACTTATCAACATATCTTTCTTCTTCAATTGTTCTTTTAGGTTCCCAACATAATACTGGTTTGCTGTTGCAAAATATCCCAACGAGCCTCCCACATTCATAGTGAAGTCTACCTCTTCCAAGGCATGTCCATCAAGTATCACCCTGTGTCTCTTAACAGTTGCACCCTCCTTTAGGTGCGTTTCTCTTTTTACCATAACCCTCCTTTTCTTGTTGAATAAGAAATCAGAAGGAGGTATCTCTTCAGCCGAAATAGGCATAAGATCCTTTATGAACATCACTTCAACACTCAGGTTCCCTCTGCTGAAATGTAAAGGTGTGATAGATTGGATAGGCTTGCCTATCTTGGTGGATGATTGTTACCCGACTGTGTCAGTAGCTGATTTTCCTGGTGTGGACATCAATTTTTCTTCTCCCTTTTTTATCAAGGCCTCAATCTGAACTTTAGCTTGATCACTTGGTGGATTTGGAAATGTGGTGTCCCCCTTCTGAGTCAAAACCTCAGTTTTCCCCAAATTTTCCTGAGCACCTTGTCCACTTGACCTCCTTGTTTATAAAATCTGGGCCTCGATTTCCTGTGTAGCTGGGGGTGTTGGGGTTTCTCCCTGCAATACTTTCAGAAAGATATTTCTCCTATGCCTTTGAAAACTATAGAATTCGACCAATTGGTCTGGAGACAGAGTTTGAAATCGACTCAAGACTTCCTGATAGGATCTCGCTCCTCATAATATCTCACCCCATGGAGACTCTTCATGCTCGCATGTTTTCAAATTACAAAAGGCCATGTGATTTCCCACGATTGTCTAAGGATCATGTTTCTTGAATTCAATATTTACAAGCTTAATTTCTTCCAAGGCCACGACCTCTAATTTCGAATGGCCAAAATCAAACAGTGAAAACATACCAATCTGTAAGGAAAAGTTGGGCCATACCTTTTTCTACAAGGCTTTTAGCTCTGTACTGACTCCGCCCAACACAGTTTGACATGCTACCTCTCTGCACACCAATCGGTCTGGTAGAAACTTGGGCAAGGCATGCAGACGGACCGAACAACCAAAAACCATGATATAAGAGAAATTCTCTTCAATGTACCAATCTACTATCTTCCCCAGGTTGGTTACTATTTTTTCAGAAATCCTGGGAGGTGGGTGCCCATATATGGCGATGTGCATCGACACCACCCCATAATTGCAGATTTCATAGGAGGAATATTTCGCTTTATCTTCCGATAGATTTGAATGATAAATATGTATTGGTTTGGCACTGGTCGGAGTCCAGCTCTAGCCCATCAAAGGAAAAGGTGTCATAAAACATACGACATCCATAAGATATGCTAACATGTAAAACATGGCAGGTCATCCTTTGGATTTCAATGTCTGATATTCAGTGATTTCCTTGGCCAAACTATCTGATAGAATATTGGCCCAATTGAATGAGAAACCCTATACAACTTCATGCATGATTGGTACTCATGATAACATGAAGTGGGTAGAGTTTTCCCTCCCGAACAATCTACAGAGCATCATGGCCACATACATCATATGAGATTCTAATGATGTCGTGGCATATGTGCCATGTGTGTTTGCTTTGAATTTCTCAAGGCAATCCCACCAATCTTTGATCAAGTCAGGATAATTAATTACACTTTATGGGCACTCTTCTTCATCGAATTTCTTTAAGAAAGCAACATTATAAGTGTGTTTGAATTTTGGGGACAATTTGTACATTACCTGTACATGATCTGGTCAGAAGGATCCAACAACAACTTTCTGTGAATTGTAGATGGTCCTGGTCGCGACATCAACGTTCTCCAAGGCCCAACCTATCATGTCGTTATATGGTATGAACCTCGACCACGTGGATATCTTATGCAACTCTAACTGAGCTACGTATTTGAGATTAGTTGCTTGAGTTTCGATCCCCTCATTATCTGACTCTTGTGGACAGTTGTGCAGTTCATATTGTAGGCTCTCACATAATTGTGTCTAGGATTTTATGGTCTCCACAACTCTCGGCGATGTGTCCGAGAGGAAATCTGTGTTTTGGCTTGAGCTTTCACCAGTCCCTTTAACCATTTTTTGCAGAGCCATGATAGTAGTAAACTCGACACTGTGTTACCTATCACAGAAAATGCACAAACTTATTATCTCGCTAAGCTTGATGTTTTGTGAAAACGCAAATAGAGTTCAAACTTCAATATCTTTTTCACCTTAAGAGTATCAATTTACGCATACCTTCACTGACAATGTATTTAATTTCCTTAATGAAAATATTTATGCGGTGTTCTGAGATCTTATTCAAAATGATTGTCGTAGATCGATTATTAATTCTATTAACGTCTGGTGGTTCATGATCGAGAAAAGCATAGATGAAATTTGAATTTATTCGAGTTATGATTCAATGGAAGATTAATCACGAGATAATTGTCATTAATGCATTAGTTAATTTCACTTATCGTTAAGTAAATTTCAGAATTTTGAATCTCGGGATATCCTATAACAGTTCAAGATATGATTTTCGAAACACGAAATCACAATGTGATTAATTAATTTTAATCATGTTTACCCTTTTAAATAGTAATGTTTAACCTCAAATATTTCGGGGTTTCAGATCTCGAGATATTGAAAGTTGCTCGAGGTAGGATCCACGAAATGAGAAATCGCGAAGTGATTAATTAATCATTAATCATTTTTTAATCCTTAAGTAACCCGAATTAACACTTAAGACATTTCGGGAGTTTGGGCTTCGGGATATTGAAAGTCGCTTGAGGTAGGATCCTTGAAATGCGAAATTGCGATGTGATTAATTAATCATTAATCATTTTTAATCCTTAATTAACCTGGCTTAATGCTTAAGATATTTCAGGATTCAGGAATTTGGGAGACGATAGATGGCGAAGACCCAATTTCCGAAATCGCGAAACTATTATTTGATTTTCTAATTTAGTTTTAGTTTTTTTTTAAGTATTCGTTACTTCATTCGTTTGGTCAATTAACTTCATTTAAAATTATGACAGGTCATTTTCCGGAAAAATACGTCAGATATTAGGGGTATATGTGTGTGGTGACTTGGATCTTTCAAACGCTTTTCGCGTATCGAGACTTTGAAAGTGAGGCATGTTGAAACACTTGAAATACGAAACTCCAAAACCCAAAACTCCGAAGTATTATAAAGATATTTGACCTCTGTAATGAGTAGGCGGCTCCATAACTCCTAAGATTTTATGATCGTTTGATCAGAGGGAGGACTTCATCGACGGTGGAAATTCAAGAACGTGTTTTTTTTTATTTAAATGGAAATGGAATCTATTTAAAGTCTAAAGTTTAGAAATATATATGTGTTCCAACATAGGCTCCATCAAGGGATCACGTCTCCCTGAGAGACGTAGAAGAACAATAGACCAAGTGCCTTTATTGGGTAAATGGAGTCATTATTTCATTTCTGTGAAACACATTCAGAAAAGGATCATACTAAGAAAAAGAGTTTCAACCAAAACTTAGAAAACATTCAAAACACATCAAATCATGATCTTCAGTTAGGCTATTTGAAATTCCTCTTTCTTAAAACTGTATTTGGATTTGCTTAAGATAATCAAAGTAACTTTAGCCGAAATATCAAATTTTGATCGATTTCGTTCGCATCAAGGTTAAGTACATGTAACAAAATTTCTTAGGGGGATCCCTCGTTGGTTCATAATGTAAATATTACTGAAAAATAATTAGATGTCAGAGTTTATCATGTAGATTCGTATGACAACCATACAGATATCATAGACATTGCTTCACTGCCAACGATCTTGTTCAATACCTTGGTGAAGTTATCTACTTTTCCATTGAATTTCCTTTCACCACTTCAATTTAGCAATTTTTCATTTAAATGCTGAGATGAGGGAAATCATTTAATGAATTTCCTTTCATCATCTCTTTTTGGAAAAAATGGGAGCAATCGATTTTTCGAATTTCTTTTCACCATTTTCCTTGGACTGGATGGGGTCAATCATTTCATGA
The DNA here is from genome assembly GCA_009831015.1 of Picea engelmannii. Taxonomy (NCBI): domain Eukaryota; kingdom Viridiplantae; phylum Streptophyta; class Pinopsida; order Pinales; family Pinaceae; genus Picea; species Picea engelmannii. The sequence goes on along the minus strand of ML786524.1, from coordinate 391,529 downwards.
ATTTCCTTTCACCATCCGTCTTATATTTTAATCCATGAAGTGGGGAAAATCAATCTGTATATAACATACAAGGGGTGATATCTGTTTAAGATATTCAAGGAAAGGTCTGTCATAATTTTTTAGTATGCTCTGAAACTAATTTTCTTTCAATCTTCAATACATCTTCACCTATTGAGGAGATTTTAAATTTTAGGGATCAACCTTGAGCGAACTAGTCAGTTTAAGACTAGATAAGAGAGCTAAAGTTATCAGGATTAGCTTAGACGTAGTTTCTTTCATTTAAGTTGAAAGGGATGTATAAATTTTTGATTATTATTATTGAAGATATGTTTCTAAGTTTTCAGAGTCAAGGTGAAATCTTTTCTCTTTGTAAAAGAACAGTGAGGGATGTTGAGAATCGTAGGAAAATAAACCTTTTAGGATGGGCTGAACAAAATGAGGTTAATCTCACATAAGCTTATTCATTGATTCTCGTATTTTCTTTAAGGTCTTTTTACTCTTTATTTCAATTTTATCCAAACTCAGAGGAAAATTTTAGGATTAGGCTGTAATTCTTATATTCCTTTGGTTGTTGATCAGCTGGCAGTATTTGTATGGATGGGACTTCTTTCATACTTAGTGATATATCCTTAAAATTTAACTTGGGTCAGTAGGGCAGAAGCTCATACCTCATATTCTATTTATATTTTCAACCTAGTAAACTATTTAGTTATCACTTGTTTTTGAGAGAAAGCTAATGTCTTGAAAAGTGAGTGTTGGCTTTGGATACATCTTTATCTCTCAACTATCAGCAAGCCTTCTGCATAAAAATAAACATGAGAAATGTCAAAAACTTCTGAATAAAAAGGGACGATAGTTGTTACTTGTTTTTTTTATATTTATGTTTTTATGAAATTAACAAAACTGGTCTTATCTATAGTAAAGAAAAACTTACCAAAGAAGTGAAAAACTGTAAATCAAAAGGAAAATCAAACCGATATATACAATGGTGATTTGGGATCTGATTATTGCATGAAGTGTTTCAGGAAGCGCCCATTGATAGGGGCGTTAAGGATTTTCCTGTCAAGGTTTTCTATTAGAAATGAATTCTTTCCCTATGAATCAATGATCTTGAAAGGTATGAACAAGATGTGATCAAACTTGCCATTCTTTCAAGCGTATTCCTTTCTAGCATCCCATTTCAACACTAGGTCACTAGGGAGGAACTCTCTATCTTTAAATTTTTTATCGAACAAGGCTTTCATGTTGTCTTGATATTTCTGGAGTTTCTCGTCCACTTCAGCCCTATTTTGTTGTACTTCAATCAACTGGTTCATTCTTCTGGTAACATTGTTAGGTTCCTCCTTCGAGTTTTTCCAAAGCTGCATCACAGGAAGAGAGAGATTTATAGGGAGGGATACATCGATACCATACACCATTTGGAAATGAGACATTCCGATTCATTTTTTAGTGCCTATACGATTTACCCACAAAGCGTATTTCAAATGAATGTGCTAGGCTTTCTTGTTTTCCGTCAACAACTTTTTAATTATAGTGATCAAGATCTTATTTGATGATTCAACTAATTTGTTGCCCTGAGGATAGTAGGATGTGGAATGTCCTAGTACAATATTGTACTTATGACAAAAACTGACCATCGCCATGGATTTGAAAGCTTGGGCATTATCAATAACTATCTTTCGAGGACAACCAAATCTAGATAAAATGTTTTCTTCTAAAAAATTGATCACCACTGAGTCTGTAGCATTTTGTGCTAGAATGGATTCTACCCATTTAGTGAAATATTCCATGGTGATTAAGATCCATTTATGATGTGCACTTGAATGCGGATGGATTTTTTTGATTAAATCAAGACCCCATTGTTGAAATAGATCTTCTGTTTTGACCAGAATCAAGGGTACTGCATGAAGCTTTTGTTTGCCTAAGAATAGTTGACATGCGTTATAGGCTCTGACTTTAGTATTCATGTCTGTAAATAACTTCTGTCAATAATATCCAACTCTCAGGATTTTATAGGCCGTTTTCCTCCAGGTGTGGTGTCCTCCACACACCCCTTCATGAAAATCGTTTATAGCATTCTCTGTTTCATATTCTATTATACATATTAGCAAAAATCCCAGGGGATCCTTCCAATACAATTGATTGTCAATAATACACTATTTTACTGCATGCAATTTCAACATTCTCACCTTGGAAGGAGTCATATCACTAGGGCACTGAAGAGTCAAGAGATAAGAAACTATTTCGTTATACCAAGCCAAGAAAGAGAATTTTCTTGAATCCGAGTTTCAAGAGTCTCCACATCAAATTATTCTATATTTGGAAGTTCTTCGTAAGAATGCAGATGATTTATTCTGAGTGCTCTGAAATTTGATTCGGCTAATAGCTTATCCAGGCGCTGACCCTTGACGAGTTTGGTTGGTTTTACCTCAAGGTCAAATTCCTGAATTTTGGCTAACCATCAGCCTCTTTTCCCATCACTGTCAAGCTGAACCAATATGTCCTTGACCACGCTGGTTGGTACATAGGCAATCACCTTGGAATGAAGCACATAAGTTCTGAAAGCTTTGAGGGATTTCACCATTGCGTATGCCTTTTTTTCCAGTATATCATATCTCAACTTTGCATCTCTGATACTTTTACTAAAAAATGCTATTGGATGCTCAAAACCTTCATCATTCTTTTGTAATACCACGACCGTGATAGTATGTTCATAGGCAAATGAAAAAAATCAAGAACTCTTTCATATAATTTGGGCTAGCTAGCACCGATGCTTCTCCTATCGTTTTCTTGATGCACTCGAAAGATGCTTTGGTCTCGATTGTCCATTGGATTTCGTTGTCCTTTTTTAGCATATTTGTAATCAATTTAACAATTTCAACGAAATTTGAAATGAATCTTCTTAAAAAATCTATTTTTCCTAAAAAATACTGAATTTCCTTTCTGTTTCTAAGAACATTTATTGTATCTATGGCTTCAACCCTTTTTGGATCGATTTTGATTCCTTCCTTAGATACTATATGCCCCAAGAGTTTACCTTCCTACATTGCAAAATGAGATTTCTTGGGATTTAGGGACAAACTAAATTTTCGACATTTCTCGAACGTCTGTTTGAGGTCTACCAAGTGCTCTGCATCAGAGTTAGAAAAAATAGTTAAATCATCAAGATAGATAACGACAAGCTTATCTATTTCGCCGACAAAGGCTATGTCCATCGCTCGTTGAAAAGTGGCCCCTGCGTTCATCAAACCAAATGAAATTTTGTTAAATAGTGGCTCATTACCCCTTAATTGGGGCATATTACATTAGTAATTTTATTTTATTTATGTTGGCTTTAGTTCATTAGTTGTAATTATACCTCCTAGTGTCCTATATATACCAAGGAGAAATTTTCATTTGGAATCATCTTGTAATTATACCTCGAAGAGGCTTATTATCTGAATTTCTCTCTTTTTCAAGGCATTGATTACTTATTCTGAGGTTTTTCTATGCTATATTGTTATTTGGTTCCTAACATATGGTATCAGAGCTCAAGTTCTTGGGGTTTCACTGCTACATCTGAGACACCTTGGAATTTTCGCTATAAATTGTTGTCTACAATGATTCAGAAGGAACGACTTGGAGGATATTTTGAAGATGGATCAAGGTAAGTTTTATTAAAATTTCATCTCCCGAGGCCTTATACTTTCATAGATACATCCTTTCTAAGATAGGGTTTTGGAATCATCCTGAATTAAGCATTGCGGAATTTTCACTATAAATTTTGTTCTGTAACGTTTCAGACCCTGAACGATGGAGGATATTCACAAAACTTAGTAAGGTATATGTGGTAAAATTTTTATCTTCTGGGTCATCTTACATTTGTAGACACACCCTGTGGAAGATAGGGTATCTGACCAGTCCTATTGACTAGTTTCAAGCAGGTGTTTCGGGTAAAAAAATCATAACTTCTTCCTAGAGTATCCAAATTGAGTGAGACTAGTTGCATTGGATAATGGACAGACCGTAATAGTTTTGGTATGAGTCTTAGAATTTTAGATCAATTATTTTGTGCAGGGAACACTATACAAGTGAGATCTCCTGGAAAGGAAAAAAATCAGCAAGTTGTGGGGAATTTACCATAAATTTTACTTGAAACATCCAATTTTGATCAGACCTGTGGCATTGCAGAGAAGAAATATCATAGACCTACAAAAAATAAAATTTCATACTCAGAAGGGCCGAAATTTTTGAGATACAATAAAAGGAAGATTGTCTAGAAGAACCACCTCAAAATCAAGGTTTAAAGTGTTACTTGTCCAACATGCCACCAAAAAAGGGAACTTATACACCAAATAAGCCTCCAGACAATCCTACTTGGAATCTTGGTGAAGGTGAAGAAATGTGTAGAGACATAAATGATTTTCAAAATAAGACAGTAAAAAAATATGAACTACAAGAGATGGAAGCTAAGTTGGAGGCAAAGATGGATGGTTTAAAAGATGAGATCATGGAAGGATTGAAAATTTTCGTAATAGAGAGAACACCTGAAATTCATGATGAGGACACAATGAAGGTGAATCAAGAATGGAGAAACTCCAACTTTGGTTTGAAGACCAACCACGTTCCTAAGATCGATATGAGGAAGTTTGATGTCAAGGACCCTATCACATGGATACTTCAGATGGAGCAATTCTTTGATCTACATAATGTGCCACATACACAAAAGGTATGAATTTCTTCTTTATATTTAGAACCCAATCAATTTGTATGGTATCGATGAATTTGTTCTCGCAAATCACTCATAACTTGGACAATTTTCACGAAAGAAATGATAGCACACTATGAGGATACAAGGAGCAATACCTTATTTAGCCAATTGATAAATATCAAGCAAAAGGGTTCAATTACAGAGCACATTGAGAACTTCCAAAGATTGAATATAAAGGTAATAGATATTCCAGATGAGCAGTTGATTGATGTATTCATAGGAACTTTAAGAGATAACATTCAACATGAGGTTCGCCTTTGGGAACCCAAATCATTGGAGAATGCATTTAGGGTGGGAAGAAATGTTGAAAGTAAAAATATGGCTATGGCTACTAGAAGGACCAATCCTAACATCTATAGAGAGAATAATGCTCCTTCTTCTAAAACACCTCAACCTACAAGGTTGACACCTCAACAATTGGAGGAAAGAAAAGAAAAAGGTTTATGCTTTAATTGTGACAACAAGTACAATAAGCGACATAAGTGTGGTGAGAAGAAACTATTCTACATAGATTATGTAGAGGAAGAAGAACACGAATAAGAACCATCTCAAGATGAAAATGTAGAAGCAATTCCATATGAAGAGTTGAGTCCCACGATAGTGTATAATGCATTGGCTGGAATTAGCACTCCTCAAACCCTCAAGATCGAAGGATATATCAAAAAGAAAAAGGTAATAGTCCTAATTTATTCTGGTAGTACTCATAATTTCATTCACTATAAATTAGCCAAATCTCTCAATTTCTTTGTATATCCAGCACCAGAGTTTCAAGTAATGATTGCAGATGGATGAACTATCAATTGCTTAGGAAAATGCAATAAGATCAATCTTACTATGGGGGAATATGTAATGAATATTCCAATGATTTCTATACCCATGGGTGGTGCTGATGTTGTACTAGGAATCCAATGGTTACAATCATTAGGAACAATGGCTTTTAATTTTCAAGAAATTTTCATGAAATTTTCATTGGAAGGAAAATAAATTGAGTTAAGAGGTATCACAAGGAAACCTGGTAGGATGATAAGCTCTAATGGCATGAAAAAATTATTGAAAAAGGGGCATCAAGGTGTTATTGCACAACTATGCTCACTAGATGTTTAAACATCTAAACCATCTATTCCTCTAGATCTACAAGGGATCATTGATAAGCATTCCAAAGTATTTGAAGATATTCCCAAAGGTCTTCCACCCACTTGAAATCATGATCATGATATTCACCTAATTCCTGGGAGTGTTCCTCCTAACATCAGGCCATACAGATACCCTTATGTCCAGAAGAGTAAAATTGAGCACATGGTTGAAGAAATGTTAGAGGCTGGAATTATTCGACCTAGCCAAAGTTCTTACTCTGCACCGGTGGTAATGGTATTCAAGAAAGATGGCTCATGGCGTATGTGTCCAGATTATAGAGATCTCAACAAGATCACTATTAAATATAAGTTTCCCATTCTCGTCATTGATTAATTGTTAGATGAACTACATGGAGCAATCTATTTCAAAAATTTGGATCTCCATTCAGGGTATCATTAGATTAGAATGAAGGAAGAAGATATCCCAAAACCAACATTCCGAACTCATGAAGGCCATTATGAATTTTTGGTCATACCTTTTGGCCTTACAAATGCACCTTCCACATTCCAAGGGTTGATGAATTCCATTTTCAAGCCCTTCCTTCAAAAATTGGTGTTAGTATTTTTTGATGATATACTAATCTATAGCAAGTCTTGGGAGGATCACATGTGACATGTTGACAAGGTGCTACAACTACTAAAGGAGAAACAACTATATGCCAAACCATCCAAATGTTTCTTTGGAGTGAAGGAGGTAGAGTATTTGGGTCATATTGTATCTCATGAAAGTGTCAAGGTAGACCCTAACAATATTAAGGCCATGATGGATTGGCCGATTCCCAAAACATTGAAGAATCTTAGAGGATTTTTGGGTTTGACAGGTGACTACCACAAGTTTTTTCGACACTATGGAAAAAAAGTAGCACCTTTAATGACACTAACTAAGAAGGATTCATTTTCACGGACTCTAGAGGCAACTAAATATTTTGAACAACTTAAAGAGGGGATGTACAAAGCTCATGTCTTGACCACTCTAGACTTCACAAAACCTTTATTGTGGAATGTGATGCCTCAGGAAATGGAGTTGGTGCTATCCTAATGCAAGAAGGAAGGCCCCTGGCTTTTGAAAGTCAACCACTCAAGGGAAAGGACTTACACAAACCCATTTATGGGAAGGAAATGATGGAAATACTACATGCATTGAAGAAATGGTGTCCTTACCTAATAGCTAGGCACTTCAAGGTCAAAACAAATCATGATAGTCTTAAATACTTTTTGGAACAAAGACTTTCTTCAGAAGAACAACAAAAATGGGTAACCAAGATATTGTGTTATGATTTTGAAATTGTTTATAAAAAAGGGAAGCAAAATGTTGTGGCAAATGCTCTTTCAAGGAAGGATGAAGTTGTTGAGACCTTTCCCTGTGCTATCTCGATCATCCAACCAAATTGGATAGTAGAAGCAAGGAATGAATGGAAGAATGACGAAAAAGTGTGGACTCTCATTCAAGGGTTTCAACAGGATTCAAGTACATCAGATACATTTACATGGAAAAATGATTCACTATGGTACAAAGATCACTTATATTTATGTAATAACTCCCAACACAAAAAAAAAAGGTACTATTGGAATTGCACACCTCTCCAGTAGGAGGGCACTCGAGATTTTTAAAAACCTACCATAGAGTCAAGAAGGAATTTTTTTGGGATGGACTTAAAACTGATGTTCAAAGTTTTGTGGTAGAATGTTCGGTTTGCCAAAAAAATAATGTGGAAACAATTAAGACCCCAGGTATTTTACAACAATTATCCATCCCAAGTCAGCATTGGGAGGAGGTTTCCATGGACTTCATCACAGGGTTACCAAAGTATGAAGGAAAGAGTGTCATCATGGTGATTGTTGACAAACTGGCCAAGTACACACACTTTTGTGCACTCTCTCATCCATTCAAATCTAGTACAGTTGCCACTGCATTCATGGAGACAATTCAAAAGCTACATGGCAACCCAAATATTATTGTAAGTGACAGAGATCCCATCTTCACTGGAAATTTTTGGACATAATTATTTTCTTGTTTGGGTACTCAATTGGCTCATAGCTCATCCTATAATCCTCAATCTGATGGACAAACCGAGATAGTGAACAAATGTCTGGAAGGCTACCTTCGTTGCTTTGTCTCTGATAAACGAACACAATGGTTCAAATGGCTACCCTTGGCAGAATGGTGGTATAACACTTCCTTTCATACTGCAACAAAAATGACACCATTTATGGAACTCTATGGATACCACCTTCCTTCCATCACTTCTTATATAAAAGAAAAATCTAAGGTTCAAGCAGTGGAATATCACATCGAGCATTAATAACAAGTTCTCCACAAATTAAAGGACAACCTGACCATGGCACATAATCGCATGAAACAACAAGAAGATCAACATCGTAGTGAAAGAAGTTTTGAAGTAGGGGATTGGGTGTTTTTAAGACTACAACCATACAAACAAATGTCCCTCAAGCAAGCCAAGA
>ML786524.1:350731-365624 GCA_009831015.1 Picea engelmannii | reverse complement strand
TAAATTGTAAACACTCACTTACCAAGGAGTAACATAAAGAAAACTAGAGATATGGAATACAAAAGAAGCACATAACTCAAACTGCACAAAATTTGGAATCCTTGTCTACACTTGTATTAATACTCACAAAAGGATGAGTTTTCTTAGTTACAATATGGCAAGAAGCAGCCCGTGTTAAGTCTTTGAAATATGTATTTATACAAAAATTTTCTCAACCCTAAGTGGTTGGAATTCTCCTTATTTCTAAAACATAAAATATTACAATATGTGAAATTTGAAACGCTTCACTTGCATCTTCCCTATCTCTTCGCCACGCTGGCAGAGAGGTTTCTCCTTCTTGTTCTCCATATCAGAAACAACTATTCTCTAATCATGGTTTGAGTACATGATATGCCCACAACATCTCATTTGTTCCCGGATATGTTGTCTTTCCCCTGCTCGACACATTGCACACATTTGCCTATGAACTGCACCACCAATTTGGAAGGCTCAGTTGTGTCACTTGCCTTAAAAGTATACAACTTATTCTCTAAGTGAGGCAGCCTATCTTCCATTCTCCTGTCTTCTGAATATGTAGACTATAGTTGCAGACTAGGACCGACCAACCACCTATTTATTTGAGTAATATCAATCTGTTTTAATTGCAAGATTTCAACCTCAGCCTCTTCCATGTTTGTCTTGACATTAAGTTGATGCTTCGCTATATCAACTTGCCCCAGGACCTCAGAGATATTATCTTTGTCGAGGCCTAATGACCCTTTGTCGAGTGAATGAAATGCTTCTTCACAAGCTTTCTTCACTTCCTTAACTAATCTTTTACTTTCGACTATGTTAGCCTCCCAGGTCTTCAATACTATATCGCCTCTAGTTTGCTCGAAAAGAGACAATCTGGAGACCATGGCTACTTCTTCTCTTGATGATGACACAACTACCTCCTGGAAAGTAGCTCGAGCAACGATGGCCTCTCTCTCCTTTAAGAAAATGTTATTTAAGGATTGGTCTACCACCCGAAAATGGTTTTGGACAACTTCCACCTTAGTAAAAAGGCTTTGTTGTGTTGATTCTAGTTTTTCACGCACCTCTAGTGCCCGAGCTTGGAAAACTGCCATATCTACAACTGTGTTTTTAGTTAGGTTTATTTTGGCATGTAGTCATTTTTCCAACTCTCCTTGCTAACTGGCCCATTCTCTACTTTCTTGTGCATTCTTATGCATTTTGTCAAGACTGTATTTGAGTTGTTGAATTTCCCATCTGTCACAGGCTCTACTCTACTTCAAACCCTTGTTCATCTCACTCCTGACATTCTGCTCCACAATCTTTACTTGATTTTTCAATTGACTTATCAACATATATTTCTACTTCAATTGTTCTCTTAGGTTCCCAACAAAATACTGGTTTACTGTTGCGAAAGCTCTCAGAAAGCCTGCCAAATCCATAGCGAAGTCTACCTCTTCCAAGGCCTGTCCATAAAGTATCACCCTATGTCTCTTGAAAATTGCACCCTCCTTTAGGTGCATTTCTCTTTTTACCACAACCCTCCTTTTCTTGCCAAAGAAGAAATTATAAGGAGGAATATATTCAACTAAAATAGGCATAAGATCCTTTATGAACACCACTTGAACACTCGGGTTCCCTCTGCCAAACTGTAAAGGCGTGATAGATTGGATAGGGCTGGCTATCTCGGTGGACGACTATTTCTCGATTGTGTCAGTAGCTGATTTGACTAGTGTGGACATCAATTTTTCTTCTCCCTTTTTTATCAAGGCCTCAATTTGAGCTTTAGCTTGATCACTTGGTGGATTTGGCAATGTGGTTTCCCCCTTCTGAGTCAAAACCTCAGTTTTCCCCAACTTTTCCTGAGCATCCTGTCCACAAGAATTCCCTGTTTCTAAAATATGGGCCTTGATTTCCTGTGTAGCTAGGGGTTTTGGGGTTTCTCCCTGCAAGACTTTCAGAAGGCTATTTCTCCTATGCCTTTGGAAACTATAGAATTCGACCAATTGGTCTGGAGCCAGAGTTTGGACTCGACTCAAGACTTCCTGATAAGATCTCGCTCCTTGGAAAATCTCATCCCGTGGAGACTCTTGATGCTCATATATTTTCAAATTACAAAAGGCCATGTGATTTCCCATGATCTTCTGAGTATCGTGTTTCTTGAATTCAATGTTTACAAGCTTGATTTCTTCCAGGGCCGTGGCCTCTACTTTCAAATGGTCAAAATCAAACACTGAGAACATACCAATTTGCAAGGGAAAGTTGGGCCATACCTTTTTTTGCAAGGCTTTTATCTCTTTATTGACTCCGCCCAGCACAGTTTGATGCGCTACCTCTCTGCACACCAATCGATCTGGTAGAAACTTGGGCAAGGCATGCAGAGGGACCGAACAACCGAAAACCCTGATATAAGAGAAATGCTCTTCAATGTACAAATTTGCTATCTTCCCCAAGTTGGTTAATATTTTGTCAGAAATCCTGGGAGGTGGGCACCCATATATGGCGATGTACATCAACACCACCACATAATTGCAGATTTCATAGAAGGAATCTTTTGCTTTATCTTCCCATAGCTTTGAATGATAAAGATGTATTGGTTCGGTACTGGTCGAAGTCTAGCTCCAACCCATCAAAGGAAAAGGCGTCATAAAACAAACAACAACCATAAGATATGATGACATGTAAAATGGGGTAGGTCATCCTTTGTCTTTGAATGTATGATATTCAATGATTTCCTTGGCTAAACTATTTGATAGCATCTTGGCCCAATTGAATGAGAAACCCTCCGCAACTTTGTGCATGATTGGTACCCATAATAACATGAAGTGGGAAGAGTTTTCCCTCCCGAAAAGTCTACAGAGAATAATGGCCACATATGTCATATGAGATTCTAATGATGTCATGGCGTATGTTCCATGTGTGTCTGCTCTGAATTTTTCAGGGCGAGCCCACCAATCCTTGATCAAGTCGGGATAATTCTTTATTCTTTCTAGGCACTCTTCTTCATCGAATTTCTTTTATAAAGCGACATTATAAGTGTGTTTGAATGTTGGGGACAATTTGTACATTACCTGTACATGTTCTGGTCAGAAGGATCCAACAACAACTTTTTGTGAATTGTTGATCGTCCTGGTCGCGACGTCAATGTTCTCCAGGGCCCAACCTATCATGTCATTATATGGTATGAGCCTCGACCATGTGGCTATGTTATGCAGCTCTGACTGAGCTACGTATTTGAGTTTCATTGCTTGAGTTTCGATCCCCTCATTATCTGACTCTTCTGAACAGTTGTCCAGTTCATATTGTAGGATCTCGCATATTTGTGTCCAGGTTTTTATGGTCTCCACAGCTCTTTGCGATGTGTCCGAGAGGACATCTGTGTTTTGGCTTGAGCTCTCACTGGTCCCTTTAACCATTTTTCGTGGAGCCATGATAGTAGTAAACTCAGCACTGTGTTACTTGTCACAGAAAATGCACAAACTTATTATCTCGCTAATCTTTCCATTCTAGGAAAACACAAATAGAGTTCAAACTTCAATATCTTTTTCACCTTAAGAGTATCAATTTATGCATACCTTCACTGACAATGTCTTTACTTTCCTTAATGAAAATATATGCGGTGTTCTGAGGTCTTATTCGAAACGATTGCCATAGATTGATTATTAATGGCATTAACGTCTGGTGGTTCATGATCAGGAAAAGCATAGACAAAATTTGAATTTATCCAAGTTATGATTCAGTGAAAGATTAATCACGAGATAATCGTCATTAATGCATTAGTTAATTGCACTTATCGTTAAGTAAATTTTGGAATTTCGAATCTCGGGATATCCTATAATAGTTCAAGATATGATTTTCGAAACGCGAAATCACGATGTGATTAATTAATTTTAATCATGTTTATCCCTTTTAAATAATCATGTTTAATCTCAAATATTTCGAGGTTTCAGATCTCGGGATATTGAAAGTCGCTCGAGGCAGGATCCCCGAAATGCGAAATCGCGATGTTATTAATTAATCGTTAATCATTTTGTAATCCTTAATTAACCCGACTTAACACTTAAGACATTTCGAGAGTTTGGGCTTCGNTTCAGATCTCGGGATATTGAAAGTCGCTCGAGGCAGGATCCCCGAAATGCGAAATCGCGATGTTATTAATTAATCGTTAATCATTTTGTAATCCTTAATTAACCCGACTTAACACTTAAGACATTTCGAGAGTTTGGGCTTCGAGATATTGAAATTCGCTCGAGGCAGTATCCCCGAAATGCAAAATTGCGATGTGATTAATTAATCGTTAATCATTTTTAATCCTTAATTAACCTGACTTAACGCTTAAGATATTTCGAGTTTTCTGACTTCAGGAATTTGGGAGACGATAGATGGCGAAGACTCGATTTCTGAAATCGCGAAACTATTATTTGATTTTCTAATTGGGTTTTAGTTTCTTTTTAAGTATTCATTACTTCATTCGTTTGGTCAATTAACTTCGTTTAAAATTCCGATAGGTCATTTTCCAGAAAAATACGTCAGAGATTAGGGGGTATACGTGTGTGGTGACTTGGATCTTTCGAACGCTTTTTGCGTATCGGGAATTTAAAAGTGAGGCATGTTGAAACGCCTGAAATACGAAACTGTGAAACCCGAAACTCCAAAGTATTCTAAAGAGATTTGACCTCTTTAATGAGTAGGCGGCTCCATAACTCCTAAGAGATTATGATCGTTTGATCAGAGGGAGGACTTCATTGACGGTGGAAAGTCAAGCACGCGTTGTTTTTATTTAAATGGAAATGTAATCTATTTAAAGTCTAAAGTTTAAAAATATATATGTGTTCCAACACTTACCAATATATATTCCCAAAGTTATTGCATTGTGAAGGATAGCTAATGGAACAATGTTTGTTTGTCATCAAAATTCCATTTTATAGTGAGATTGGAGCTATGGCAAGATCAACATGCTTATCATCTTATGGTTGTTCATCCTGAGAAAACTGTAACGTGAAGCATTATGTTTCTCTTAATTTTTTTTACAATCATCAATTTTTAATAGGTAGAGTAGAGTTGACACCAAGATAGACACACAACATAGTCCACATTGCTTTCATTATATGTAAAATCATGGCTACTGAGAATAACATGTTATTGGAAGTTCTTTTGGGGCATTGCCTCTACACATTAAGATTTCATAGCATGTAATTTGCATAGATTTTCTCCTATGGCTAACTCAGTCTTGACCATGCTTCACACCAAATTAATGATACATTATAACACCTTAAATATATTCTTTGTCATTGATTGAGCTTATAATTAGGGATGCAACCAAAATTTCAACTGTATCAATATTTCAACTACAAAATAAAACTAAACTTGAACTAAAAATATAGGCGACCTAATTCATTTCCAAACACAAGTGCTTTGCTGAATGTAATATGCCCATAAACTTAAATATTCCATCATTATTAATCCTCAAAGATAATCCTAACATAATATATTGGAGATGACAAAATCATCATTGTACATATCATAACATTTGAAAATTTCCAATACCGTTGAGAGACAATGATAGGGAATACAATGCCTAGTACATAGTTTGAGCTTATATGCTTTTGAAATTTTCATTTATATTGTAATGTGTGTGAGAGTTACACAACCTTATAGTAGCTCCTAGTTTCATGGAGTTGTTCCTAGTCCATGGAGCAGGTGAGAGAATCTCTTCAACAATCTCTATTATTATTATGTTTAATTTCTAGTTTCTAGGAGTTTATCTTTATGATTGTTGAAGTCATATTTCTATTATTATGAAAATGTTTTTCTTGATGTATATCTATATAAAATTGATTTTTTATTAATAAAATACAATTAGAGGTTTTTATTTTGCACCTATGGTGTTGAACTCTGCTTGAGTGGGTTTATCTCATCCTTATTGGGATTTATTGCATTGGTGTTATTAAAACATTTCCAATCTAGCCTTGGATTTGGATTCCACTCACTTTATTTGCTTTTTAAATCCTCTTATTGGAGTTTCGTTTTGTCTAGCTTTATTGCAATATTCATTAGAATAACAGCTCGAAATTCCAGTGGCTCTTAGGTGTGCTATTTCACTTGGGAACTCGTGCACCTTTGAATTTTGGCTCGGACTTCAATACAACTGACGTACTTTGTTTTGGAGGCACGACCTTTCAGAATACAACTTGCACACTTTTATTTTGGAATCACGACCTTCAAATAGTTTGTATGCTCGAAATTTGTTCTTCAACAGTCTCACTCAGTCCCCGACCCGAATCCATCGTTACATGGACTGTTCATTCAAATCACAACAAATAATAGTGAGTACATGGACTCAAACCCTTGTTTCATGCCTGTACACACACTATATCTGTTTCAAGTTCTGAATAGTGTCGTACACATCCAACTTGGATTCATACAATTGCTACTTGGCCGTACGATTATAATACATCCTTTAGCACTCAAATCACATCCTATATGCTCATAGCTCGGCCAGAGACACTTAAAAATCACTACCTACAATCTTAGATCTTGGCTTCAAACCCTTGGCTAGTTCCATATGTACCTTAGCATGGCTTCAACATTCATATCGTATCCTAAAATATGTCAAATTTTTTGAGTGACTCAATGCTTTATTGAAGCAATTTTCTAGTGGTGTTCTCAAGTTCGAATCTTGTTTGGGCTGTACCAACATCTTGTAACGGTGTGCATGGGAATCACCCAATTATCCTCTGACGACCATTATCCTCATATTGAAACCTTGAGCAACTTGATGATCAATTTCCTCCTCCAGTGTTATACATAGTGCAAAAACACCTTATACTCCGATGGTTGGTGAGATCCAACGTGGAAGAAGCAAAATTGACAACAACCACACAAGCCATGTAAACAATGAACCTTGCGGACAGGATGACAAAATTGGCCAACTTCACTACCTATTTAGCTACAAAATTTAATGATATCTCCATCAACTAGCCAGTTTTCAGATGATCCAAGTGTGAGGTCCCAATTTATGACAGGTCTTGAAATCCCAAACAAATTGAGAATTGGATCCTATACATGGATTCCTAGTTCGATTACAACCAAGTCCCCAATGATGAGAAGGTGTCATTTGCTACATTAAAACTTACAAAAATCTTGGTTACAGATTAAGCCATAGATTAAAACCCCATCACTACATGGACGAGACTTGTAGAAGCCCTTTCTTTGGCATTCTATCCATCGAATTACAAGTAGGACATGAATTCTAAGTGGCTCAGATTCAAGGGTTCATCATCCTAGTACAAGAATGCATCCATCGATTCATCAGGTTACACATCCTCCATGGCATCTCTTATTCAACTGAGAAGATCATTCTTAAGTTTAAAAGTGGTTTGCAGGAACACTTATATCAAGAATTGAAGTGCATGTTGCTCTACAAGTTAATATCAATTTCTTAGATCAATGCAGACTTCAACAAAATCCTTCCAGATCTACAAGTTCAAAAATTTCACCTTTCTTCTTCTTCTTATTTTACCAAGTTTTGAAAACATTGTAAGAAATATGAACCTGATGAGTCCACCTATTTCCAATTGAAGAAGAAAAAATTCATTGTACAACCATCCAAGGAAGAAACTGATGCTCTTCTTGAGGTCTCAGGAGAATATAGGATCCATGAATAATTAAAAGGCCAACTAAATAAGGTTGCTTCGATGCATCATCAACTAGTAGAAGGAGGGTGTGACAATTTGTTTGTCACTCGTTCCCACCTTACTCATTATTTTTTAGTGGATTGTATCATTGATAATGGCTCATAGAAAAATTTGATTTTGAAGGCCATTGTTGACAATCTTTATTTACCTATAGACCCTCATCCTCATCCATATTCACTTGGATGGAAGGAAAATGGATCATATGCACATATCACACACACATGCACATTGTTATTTGATTTTGGTCCCTAGTTTGTAGATAAGGTCACCAACGATGTGAATAAAATGGATTGTTGTGGATTGTTGCTTGGAAATCCTTATCAGTACAATATAACATATTTCTATGATGCATATTGTTACCCCCCCAACCTAGGGGTAACTAAGGAGATGATGTCTCGAGGCCTGCATGTAGAAGACATGGAGTGCCGAGAGCCAAATGATCAACCGAGTCCACATTGAGTAGACATAGCCCCTCCTCTCCACCACGCATCACCATTCATTATCAACATCATAGCAGTGTCCATCATACCTGCCTGACCTAGAAGGGCCTACAGATCTTGCTTCATGAGGTAACAAGTCTGGTTTCATGGTAAGTGTCACCTTAATATTTGAACCTTTTGAGCATGTTGCAAAGAGTCCTCTCTTGATTATGGAACGTTTGCTTGGAAATTATACCTTTTTCCTTATTTCACCTTGGTGGTTGACATGGTTTCCTAGTAAGTGGGTCACCCTTGGGAAAATGATTTCTACTGGGGGGTCTCCTTGAAGGGTCATCGTACCATTCCCGCTCATATTTACCACCTTCCACACCTCTTCCCCAAGAAGGTGTTGTAGCTAGCAATGTAAAAGTCAAAATCCATAATCTATCCTTTGAGATGCTCACCCTAAGGTCCTGAGAGAAATGAAGCACTTCTCAGTAAAAAATGAAGGACCTTTAAAAGAAAATAAATAAAATATCCTACTTGATGGGGGAATTCATTGCAATGTCTTTTAATTTCCAATGCATATGGAACTCAATGTATTTTAACTTAAAGTGGCATTGCAATGCTCTTTTACTTTCCATTGCACATAACACCCAATGTTCAGACCATAAAAAAGGGAAAAGGAAAATAAAGGGCTTGAAAAATGTTTCATTGCAAACGAAGGGATGAAGTGTACCCTCCACAAAGGCACCCATAAATGAGACAATATGAGCCCTTGATATGTCAAGGACCCCATGCCCAAGAGTACTTCCCCCAATCCACCTCATACTCACTACATGGTCTAGCGAGGGTCTTCTTGGGAAACATTCCTTAACTTGGGGATTGGCCTACCCAATAGGGCACCACGACACCCCTCCCATATCTAAATTTGACAAAGTTTATAAGGTCTTTGAGCATTTGTTTAATTTGAAAAGGGGGACTTAATGCACTTGTTTGGGTGGTTCTTTTATTATATGTGTATTACTTGGCATCATTCATATGACTTGTGGACCTATGGAGGGCATATTTGCTTGTATTTGCAGGACCTTTCTTAGTGAAAGCTATTCATGAAGGGACTAAGCCACTTGGACCTTCATAGGGGCTTGAAATCCCATTGGATGGATGCTGCACCCCACTCATTGGAGGCTTAAAATGATGAATATTTCACCTTGGAGGACTTCCCTAGCACATGAATGAGGTTTGGGCTGATGAAGAAGGGATGACGTCACCCTCCTATGCCAAAATGTTTCTCTTGGAGAGCTTGAAGTCACACATTTGGGAGGGCATTTGGCCATTTTAGTTCACTTGGTGATGTTGTGGGATTGAAGCCCCACCTTCTTTCTTGATTTGGTGGTGACATGGCACATTTCTAGCATGACTTC
The DNA here is from genome assembly GCA_009831015.1 of Picea engelmannii. Classification (NCBI taxonomy): domain Eukaryota; kingdom Viridiplantae; phylum Streptophyta; class Pinopsida; order Pinales; family Pinaceae; genus Picea; species Picea engelmannii. The sequence goes on along the minus strand of ML786524.1, from coordinate 356,090 downwards.
CTAGCCTTTGGAGGCTTATCTTCACACGTTCCACCGTGGATAGGAGTTCTATGTGCTTATGCCCCATCATCTTGTTATTTTTTGTTCCCTTGCAAGTGGTTTGGTGAAGATATTTGCAATCTTCTCCTTTGTCCCGACATACTCTAGCTTGATTTTCTTCTCTGTAGCATGTTCCCGTAAGAAGTGATACTTGATCGGAATGTGATTTGTCTTAGAGTGCATCACTAGATTCTTTGAAATACTGATGGCGTTGGTGATGTCACAAAGTATTGAAATGGGCTCATCATATTTTACGTGCATATCCTACAAAGTATGCTTCATCCAAAGAACCTGAGTAGAACATGCCGTTGCTTTAATGTATTCTGCCTCTGTTGTGGAAAAATATACTGATGATTGTTTCTTGCTTAACCATGATACCAAGAACTCAACCAAGTAGAAAGCTACTCCACTTGTACTTCTTCTATCATCAATGCAACCTGCCCAATCTGCATCTGTGTAGGCAACAAGAGATAGATCCTTCCCTTTTGGATACCATAAACCAAACTCTTTTATACCTTTGAGATATCTAAATATCCTCTTTACTTACAAAACATGTGATTCATTTGGTGCTGCCTGAAACCTTGCAACTTGTCCAACTACTTGCATTATGTTCGGTCTAGATGTTGTTACATAAAGAAAGCTATCAATCACCAATGTGTATTTTCTATGATTTGCATCCTTGGAATCATCATCCTTACTTAACTTTCAACTTGTCTTCATCGGAGTACGGACTTGTTTGCAATCTGTCATTCCAAACTTATTCAACATTTCTCTAATATAATTTGCCTGAGAGATGAAGTTACCTTTATTTATCTAACATATTTGTAATCCCAAAAATAAGGTTAACTCACCAAGCAAGGACATCTCAAACTCATGTTGCATCTCTTTTGCAAACTTCTGACTCATCCTGTCATCGTCACTTCCGAAGATAATGTCATCTACATAGACTTCAATAATGAATATACTATCTCGATCCATATTTATGTAGAGATTGATGTCTACATTTCCTTTCCTGAACCCTTGTTGCTGTAAATATATGTCAAGTCTTGAATACCATGCTCTGGGGGATTGTTTGAGACCATATAAGGCCTTCTTCAATATGAAACATAACTTTCCTTCTCTGATAATTGAAATCCTTCTGGCTGCTCAATGTATTCTTCTTCTTCTAGATATCCATTTATGAATGTTGATTTTACATCCATTTGATACAATTTAACATTCTTGGAGCATGCATAAGCTAGTATTATTTTGATTGTTTCCATCCTGGGAAGTGGAAAAAACATCTCTTCAAAATATATACCTTCAACTTGAGAGTATCCTTTGCATACCAGTATTTCTTTGTTTTTGGTAACCTATCCATCCTCATTCAATTTGTTCTTGAAGACCAACTTTGCACCGATGCAATTCTTGTTCTTTGGTATTGGAACCAGTTCCCATATGTCATTCTTCTCTATCTAATATAAATATTCATCCATGGCCTCCACCCAATGTTTATATTTGTTGGCTTCTTCAAAACTGCTTGGCTCAATTGTAGACAATAGTGCTAGATGTGGCTGTTCTGGTGAACGAATTCTTATTTTGGTTTCAACTCTTGCATCTTTATTTCCAATAATATGATCTGATGGATGATTCTTCTACACTCATCTACTGGGTTTCTTTGGAGGTGCTTGAGTGTCCTGTTGTTCTTACTATGCTTCTGACTGCTCTTCTTCTTCATCTTCATCTACTTCTTCTTCTTTCAAATCTTCTTTGTGGTCCCGTTCCATTGAATATTTGCTACTTTATTTTATCTTTTGACCATCTATCTCATTAACCGTCACATTGTTTCTTTCCACTATTCTGTTGAGTCTTAGATTGAAACATTTGTATGCTTTCCTTTTGCTTGAGTACCTAACTAGTATGCCTTTATCGACTCGAGAATAAAATTTTCCAATTCTGCAATCTTCTCTTTTGATGTAACATTTGCTTCCGAAAACTTTGAAGTGATTTACATTTTTTGGTCTTCCTTTCCATAGTTCATATGAAGTTTTATCACTGTTATTTTTTAGCATCCCTCTATTTTGAATGTGAACTTTTGTTTGCACTGCTTGTACCCAAAAAGCATTTCTCAACTTGGAATCCATTAACATGGTTCTAGCCATTTCCTGAACTGTTATGTTCTTCCTTTCAACAACTTCATTTTGTTGAGGTGTCCTGGCTACTGGGAGTTTCATATTTATCCCATGCTTGCTGCAAAATTCCATGAATTCCTTTGAAGTAAATTATCCTCCATTGTGTGATCTCAAACACTTGATTTTCAACTCTGTCTTAGTTTCAACCATCTCTTTGTATGTCTTAAATATTTTTAAAGCCTCTGAATTCTTGCTTAGAAAGAGAACTGTAGTCATTCTTTTGTAGTCATCAACTAGTAGCATGAAGTATTGTTCACCTTTCAATACTTTTTTTCTTGTCGGTCCAAATATATTAGTATGTACAATTTTCAGTGGTTTTGTTCTGTAGTATTCCTTTGACTTGAACTTTGTCTTGGTCTTTTTACCCATGGACAGTCCTTGCATATAATTTTTTTTGGCTTAGAGATCTCATACATTTCTCTTACTGCTTCCTTTTCGCTGACTTCAACAAGATTATCAAAATTTATGTGACCCATTCTTCCATGCCAGAGCCAACTTTCATCGTCCTTTCCTAAGCAACATCTTTCCTTTCCTATTTCATGTAGAACATATATGTTGGTTGGATTACTTACAACTGTAGCTACCAACTTTCCTGGTTATAATTTCCTTATCTCACACTTCTTTGAATCAAACACAAGTCCATGTTCTTGATAAAACATTTGAATTACACTTAGTAGATTGTGTTTCATGTCTTCGACCAATAAAACATTTTCTGCAATGGCATCCATGAGTGAGTTACCTTCATTTACTCCATCCTTCATAACCTAATTCCTCATTCAACTAGGGGATCCTTAAAAATGCGTAAGGGTTTCTTGTAGACTTCTTCAAAGCGTCTTCCCGTGAGGGACATGCTTAGAGCTACGCCATAAGGGGACCACTTTGGAGACTTATCCAAATACACCCATCACATTAGTTGACATCAATCCAATATTCATTGACATCGATGACAACCAACTGTCCAACATAATCCTATTGCATAGGAACACAGTTTACGTTCCTAATTCTCAGGAGTTGAGAAATTTAGTTTTAAAAGAGATGCACAATGTTCCATATGCTATACATCCAGGGTATCTGAAAAAAATTGCGTCTATAAGAGGCCAATACTTTTGGCCCAACATGAAGAAAGATGTAGCTGATTTTATATCTATATGCACATAATGATAGAAGGTGAATGATGAGCATAGACATCCAACATGAATTAGGATCTCTATAGCCATTTCCCATTCTTGAATGGAAATGGGAAGTTGTTACTATTGATTTCATTACCAAGTTTCCCAGGATAATAAGGAAGCATGATTCCATCATGGTACTGGTGGAAAAGCTTACAAAGGCTGCGTTGGGCCTCAGAAATGTCCTATTTTCATCCACCTTTCCCTTCATTATTCCTTACATTTCATCGTCCCATTAACCTTCCATCATACCATTTTCATAAATATATGTGGGTTTCTCCTTATTATTTTTCATTGTATTCATTTCAGTATTATAAGTGAATTTATGATTAAATACTAGAAAAATAACATATTTTCATTATATATCAAGGTTGGATGAGTTTGATGATGTGTGCAGGCATATGTGAAGATTTCAACAAAGTTAAATATTACCATCTAGCCTCAAATTCGAATTTCATCTTCAAGATTTGAAGATTTGAAGAATATTTGGGACAATCATTCAAGCATATTCAAAGGAGAAGATCATGGAGATTTTGATAGGATATCTTATCCAAGATATGAGTGGAGGATTTGAAGGAATAAGTTGAGAGAATAGTGGATCTGTAATTATGACACTCTTCAATACTTTCATGTATATAAGAGAGCGTTCTCTCTTCATGAAGGGGGAGACATCATGTTATTAATTGGAGAGTTAGAGATCATGTAATTCATAATTTAGTCTAGTAATTGGGAGAAGGGGATTCTTCGCTTTGATTCTTGGCTTTGTTATTCTTTCATGCTTTGTCATTTGACTCTTGTAATATAATCTGAGATTGATATATGGTGTGAGATCACATATGTCATTTGTCGTTCAACTCTTCACATGTTGTATTGTTTTTCCCTTATGTAATTTCTTTCTTTCCTAGTTAGTTTTTCGATACTTTCCTAGATTAATTTCATTTCAGCAATTTAGATTAGATTATTTCTACTTCAGTCCTGCATATATAGTGCATGTGCTTTGTAAGCCTATGAACCTCGGATTAAAAAATTAAATAGTTGGGCAAATACTACAACGGAATTAAACGACAATATTTCTGCCTAACAGGCTGCACATTTTATTGCAATAAAAATGACTCACAAAACAACCAATATTACATATATTTATATAAAGAAAGTATTCAAGCTACATAGTGTGCCTAAGGAAATAGTGTCAGACAAAGATCCCAAGTTCAATTCCAATTTTTTGAAGGGATTATTTAAGGAATTTGGACTAATTTGAATTTTAGTACAACATATCACCCACACTTAGATGGCTAGATAGAGAGGATTAACCAAATAATTGAATATATGTTGAGAATGCATGTAATGAACAAGCCTTCTAGTTGGGAGGACTATCTTCATTTAGTTGATTTTTCTTACAACAATGGGTATCATGAATCATTGAATATGATCTCATTTGAAGCCTTCTATGGAAGAAAATGTAACACACTGGTGAGATAGGATAACCTAGCAGAAATAGTCATTATTGGGCCATGATTGATAAAGGAAATGGAAGAGAATATGGTAAATATTAGGAAAAATTTAAAGGTTTCACAAGATAGGAAAAAGATTTATCCCAACAAAGGAAAAACACATAGGGAATTCAAAGTGGGTGAGCATGCATTTTTAAAAGTAAAGACTAAGAGAAGCTCATTGAGATTGGGAAGTTGCACAAATTTCTAGAGAGTATAGGCCTAATTGCACACATGCTTGCATTGCTTGCATCCATGAGAATTCATAATGTGTTTCATGTGTATTTATTGAAGAAATATGTGATTGATCCTAACCACGAGATTGATTGGATTGTGATCCAGGTGGCTCACGAAATATACTTTGGAGTGTAACCAATGCACATCCTGGACTAGAAAGACAAAGTTCTCAGGAACAAATCCATTAGCATGGTAAAGGTCTAGTGGACCTGCTAAAATCCTGAAGATGCCACGTGGGATCATGTAAGGTAGC
>ML786524.1:325345-350716 GCA_009831015.1 Picea engelmannii | reverse complement strand
TTATTAAATAAGGCTCACTATGGTAGTTAGACATAATAAATGGGTAGTTAGATATAATAAATGTAAGAGAACTTCTTAGAAGGTTCTACTTCTATAAGATTCATCCTCTAGAATGTTCTTAGGTGATGGTAGAACTATATAAAGGGGTTCAAGCAATGTAATGGGACATGAAGAGAATTATTATATTTGGAGCGATAACTCAATAGGAGGATACCCCCTCGAAGAGGCAAGTGAACAAGAGAGGATCCCTTCCATAATAGGATCCATTGTATGGTGTTGCCCTACCTCAAGGGTTTTGGTAATAATAAAGTTGTGGTTTTCTATATTTCTCTGTGGATCTATTGTGTATTCATTATTTGTGGTGATTATATTTGTATATATTTTCATTTTCTTAACAAGTGGTATTAGAGCACTTTCCTTGGCAGACATTGTGGGCAAATATTTTTTATTTTTGCAGATTTTTTTTTGGAGAAGAAAAAGAGGGCCGCGACATTCCAGAAATTTTCGGTATATTTCTGTGAAAAATTTGCAGAAACAGGTTGTAGATCTGAGTTCCTCTCATAAAAAAACCCAAGTTGAAAAACAAAATCGTCCGAAACGGAGTCTGGGAAGTCAAGATATTGAAGTTTTCAAATCTGTAATTTTTAGGGTTTTTTCTGTGGACGACAATGCCATTTTTTTATTTATTTCTATAGCAGCTAGAGGCCACATTTTCCCAAACAAATTATAGATCTTATTTCCTCTCACAATTTCACCCAATTTCAAAAAAAACGTCACCCGAAACAGAGTCCGGGAAGTGAATTTATGAGCATTTTAAATTCAACAGTTTTTTAGGGTTTTTCCAGAAAAAGCCGCGATTTTATGCCGTAAGTTATTGTTCTATTTTTGAGTTTTTTCATGATGGTTGCAGGACCAAAGAGTTCATAGGGTGTTCATATGACTATTTTCTCTCAAATCCTCAAAGAAATTCTTGAAGCATTCAAACCCCAATTGTATGACACATTGGATGCTAGATTACATGACCTTGCAGATGGCCTCAATGATAGTTTTCATAGTATTCAAGATTCATTGGATAACATGCAGGAGAGATTTATTATGGAAGACATCAGAGATGAATATAATCAAGAAATATATGCTTGGTATGATTTTGAGGCTGATTTTGATGATTGGTATATGGATAGTTGTCATTTCTGGGATGACAACCACTTTCATATTTTATTTGATGACTCTACTCCACCTTCTGTAGAGAACATCAATGTCCCACATCAGGAGCTAGTTACCAACATCCATCATGCATATTCTACTATGGTATTTTTCCTTCCAGATTCATCTTTGATCATCTCCCACTATGTGGATGGATATTATTATTTGGATCCACATGATAGGTGTCAGTATTGGGAGCATCATTTTCAGTTTGTTATTGTGTGCCAATATCTTCCATGTGGGATTCACATGATGGCGCAGACGCCTCCCGAGGCATGTCCATGCTCACTAGGACATTCTTCTTCCCGGGCCCGAAGAGTCAAATTACTCTTCAACCTCCTGTCGGAAGTTCTCAATACCCACAAAACTCTCCTTCCTGATGATCTCCCCTTTTACCTTATCGAGAAATTGGGTTTCGCGTTATCACGAAACTTGTGGGCATGGTTCTCGTGCTATCCAAAACCCCAAAACTCGATGGGTCTTGGTGCCAATGCTTCTCCGTTCTTGTCGGGGATTTCCCTATTGGGAAATCGACATACGCGATGTCGCGGTTCACTTGCACCACGAATCTCCGAACCCCGAACTCCAATACGCACGTACGATCTCTCCTTGCCACGTCGCCTCCTCTCTTCGTTCTATCGGGAATTGCGTGATCGTGATTTCAAAGGTCGCAATCCTTTGGAACTGGAAAATCCCGGATGCCGAATCCCGACTTCCCGGGATCCCGTGCCACGTGTCCCCGTAGAAATCAATGGCTCCGATTACGTTGGGAAATCGCTAATCGCGATTCCAGCAGTCATAAAAATTCTACCTCCGCAAACCCTGATAAGCCGGATCCCGATGGCTCTTGGTTCCTCCTTGGTGCACTCAAGTTTAACCCGCATGCATCTCCTTGAGAGCTAACGTTCGGCGGGATTTCGCAAGGCTCCTCGACGAACCCTGGCCATTGATTCCTCCTCTTTGGACTCCTCCCAATCCAAATCTCCTCCCTGCTTGAAATTTCCTCGAACCACCTTCTGGATTCTCCTCCATGGTATCGTGAAGGAACTATCCTTCCTGAGATTTTCACCTCCGACTCTCTAAGAGGGTCCTTGCACCTGCTCCCTGCGTGCAGCGTTCAACAACTCCCCCGATGTCGAATCTTTTGGACTCTGTGCACTTTCTGCAGCAACCGTCCTTAACTTCCTCTTCTCAGGTTAACAACTGAGACTTCTTGATTTCGCCTGTGCGCTCTTCACATGACTTCCATAACAACCCTATGACTTCTGGGTAAATGAGAATAAGTGTTTAACTATCGAGCCTCATCAACGCACTCTTTGCGGATGAATTCGACTGCACTCTATGCAGGAATCTCCTGGCTCAGATAGAGAAACAATTGAAACTTATTCTCTTCTCTCTCAGACTTCAGTTAAAACCCGAAATCACATGCATTAAATATATTAAATGCCTTCCTATCTACTAAGGACGAGAGATTAAAGGCTCAAGGTTCCCTTTAAAATACAAGTGCGCTTCTTTATAAATGACTTCATTAAAGAGTAGCGCAACAACTTCCAAGTATTTCAAAATGTGTGCTGGCGTTGTCCAACTGTTTCCTGTCAATGTGCTGGCTCACTTGACAAGTGAGCGATGCTTCTGCATCATACTCCTCGGCTTGAAAATTTTCATGGGCTCCTGTCCATGAGCTCCTGCATGGTCTGTCCATGCTTCTGTATCACTGCTTCATTTTCCCAGCTAGCATCTTCGACTGGGTGATTCTTCCATTTCACTAGGTACTCGAAGTACTGCTTCCGCCTAGTCTTCTTTCCCACTTGCTTGTCCAGTATGCACTCCATCTGTGGCTTCTCTGCTATCGGCATCTGCTTCGTCCACTGGATCACTGGTTCTTCAGTTCCAGCCTCTGCTTCTCCATCCCTGTATGGGTATAAATCCAAAACATTAAATATCAGAGATATCTCTATGCCATCCGACAACTCAATCTCATAAGCGTTCTCTCCAAATTTCTTCAGGACTTTGCAGGGTCCAATCTTTTTCATTTTCAGTTTATTATATGTTCCCCTTGGGAACCTTTCCTTCCTCAAATGTGGCAGAACAAGATCCCCAACTTCGAACTGAAGCTGTCTCCGATGCTGATCTTCTCTGCGCTTGTATTCTTGATTTGAGTTTATCAGTCACTGCTTCACTTTGTCGTGAAGTTCCTTCATCGCTTCAGCGAATTCCTCTGCACTCGCACTGCTAGTCGCAGTCTGTTCTGACTCCCTGAGTTCAGAAACTCCTCTCAGTTGTGTTCCATACACAATCTGAAATTGACTTTTTCCTGTACTCTGATTCAGTGAATCATTATATGCAAACTCTGCCTATGGCAATATGTTGTCCCAGCTGCTATGGTGCTCTGTCACCAAGCTTTTCAGCAAGTCTCCAAGACTTCTGTTGACCACCTCGGTCTGCCCATTTGTCTGCGGATGGTAAGCTGAACTAAAAGCCAAATTTGTCTCTAGCTTCTTCCATAAGGTCCTCCAAAAATGACCTATGAATTTCGTATCCCTGTCCGAGACTATGCTTCTCAGCAATCCATGAAGTCTAACAACCTCTCTGAAAAAGAGATTGGCGATGTGGGTCACATCGCTGGTCTTCTGACACGGAAAAAAATGTGCCATCTTCAAAAACCTGTCTACCACCACAAAGATGGAATCAACTCCTCTTTGCGTCCTCGACAATCCCAGAATGAAATCCATTCTTATTGCCTCCCATGGCCTTTCCGATATGGGCAATGGTTGATAAAAACTGGTGTTCTATTTTCTCCCCTTCGAATGCTGACAAATTTGACACCTGTCAACGAATTTCTTGACATCAGCTCTCATGCCTAGCCAAAAATATGATTCGCTCAGCTTTGCGAATGTTTTGTCATGACCAAAGTGACCTGATAAGCCCCCACTATGTTTTTCTTTTAACAAATTCTCCCTCATGGAGCAATTCGGAATGCATAATTGATTTCCTCTAAACAACAATCCCTCCTGGATCATATAATCTATCCATGGGCTCCGATATCTGAGAACGAGATTCTCAGCTGCTTCATAGGCTTCTCCGAAGTCTGCATCTTCGGCATACATATCCTTCAGATTCTCAAAACCCAATGTTTTGATTCTGAACTCCTGCAGCAACAAACATTTCCTGCTCAAAGCATCAACGACTTTGTTAGCAGTCCCTGAAATGTGTTTGATCACAAACGTGAAATTCTGAATATACTCTACCCATTTTGCATGTTTCTGATTCAACTTATCCTGTTGAATCACAAACTGCAATGCATGATTATCGCTGTACAAGACAAATTCTTTTGGGATCAAGTAATGCCTCCACTTCTTTAATACCTATATGATGTCATAAAACTCTTTATCATACGTGGAGTATTTCAGCTTTGCGTCATCCAGCTTCTTGCTGAAATATGCAACTGGCATGTCCTCCTGACTTAAGACAGCTCCTATGGCATATCCGCTTGCGTCACATTTCACCTGAAATGTCTTCTGAAAGTCTGGCAACACTAACACTGGTTGCTCCATTATCTTACGCTTCAACAGATTGAAGATTTTCTCAGCCTCTGTTGTCCAATGAAAAGACTTGTGTCTTTTCTTGACTGTGTCCATCATTGCGGCACTAATTCCACTGAAGTTCCTGATGAATTTTCTGTAGAAACTTGCCAGTCCACGGAAACTCCTCACCTCAAAAACACTTCTGGGTGATGTCTGATTCTTGATCACTTCCACTTTTTCCGGATCCATTTTCAACTCATTTGCTGAAATAACAAAACCTAGATAAATGAGCTCTGTCTTCATAAATGAGGACTTCTTCATGTTGATCAACAGCTTCTCCTGCTGTAGCTTCCTCATCACAATGGCCAAATGTTTCAAATGTTCAACCTTCATCTTACTATAGATCAATATATCATCTAGATATACGACTACAAACTTCCCGATGAATTCCCTTAGGACTTCATTCATCAGCCTCATGAATGTGCTCGGCGCGTTTGTCAAGCCAAACAGCATGACCAACCATTCGTACAAACCTTCATTTGTCTTGAATGTTGTCTTCCATTCATCACCTTCTCTCATGCGAATCTAGTGATATCCGCTCTTCAGATCAATCTTTGAAAAATAATTTGCCTCGCTCAGACAATCCATCAGATCATCCATTCTCGGTAGTGGAAATCTGTACCTGATGGTAATTTTGTTGATTGCTCTAGAATCAGTACACATTCTCCAACCTCCATCCTTCTTCGGACTAAGCACTGTTGGAACAACACACAGACTTAGACTCTCCCTAACCAGTCCTTTGTCCAATAGCTCTTGGACCTGCCTTTTGACTTCCTCATTTTCCTGTGGCGTCAACCTGTACGCAGCCTTATTCGACAAACTGGCTCCGGGTATGAGATCAATGTGATGACTCACACTCCTCATTGGTGGCAACGAACGAGGTAGTTCATCCATGATGATGTCAGCGAACTCTCCCAGCAGTTCCTGAATCTCTTTTGGTAGATCATCCACTCTTGTACTAGTCAGGACAATTCTCGGTTTCTTGATTACAAAGAACTGTGGATCTTCCTTCTTCTCCATTTCTGTGAGAAGCTCCTTCCCACTCATGAGAAGTATGGTGTTGCTTACTTTCGGTTTCACTTCTTTATCCTTTATCGGAAGCAATCTGTGTGTCCCTCCATCCTTCTCTAAAGTATACGTGTTCATCCTCCCGTCATGAACCACATTTCAGTCATATTTCCATGGTCTACCCAGCAATACATGACAAACATCCATGGGAATGAAATCACATAGTACCTTATCCTTATATTCACCCATCTTGAAATCAACTAAACATTGTTTAGTGACACTCACCTGATGTCCTTTCTGTAGCCATGAAACCTTGTATGGACTCGGGTGATTAGTCGTATCCAGCTCCAACTTTTCCACCATCTCGGTCGAAGTGAGATTATCTGTGCTTCCGCTGTCCACAATAACCTTGCATTTCCAACCCTTGGTTTTGCATGTGGTTCTGAAAAGTCTGGTCCTCTGAGATGTGTCCTCCACCTCTTTCTCAGGTGTCAAAAGAACTTTATGCACCGTCAGTGACTTCCCACTTCCAGTGTCTTCATTCTCAACATCACGCCTCTGCGCCTTAGCGATGTGAGCTTCTCCTCTGTCTGTCTTCCTGTCTGGACAATCAATGACTTTATGTCCATCCTGCCCACATGTAAAGCATGTGATCACTCCACCTCAGCCTGTTCCTCTTCCTATGGTATGAGGAAAAGTGTTTGCGTCAGCATACTCGCCACCCTGCTCGGTATGCTATCTCCTCGGCTCAACATATTGCTGTCCTCGCTGTGAGGTTCCACCTCTCTCAATCTTAACCTGAGGTTTCTTCCATTCCTCCTTGGGCTTCTGATATTTCTCTTGGGCAACTGCCTTGCCTCTGGGATGAATTCTGCCTTGCCCTCGCTATCCTTGCTTATGGATCAACTTCTCCTTGGCTTTCAGAGCCATCTGGTAAGCATCCTCAATCGTTCTGATAGTTTTCATGCTTAATTCATCCTGAATGTCATATCTCAGACCATTCAGATATCTGGCAACTTTTTCATCATCGCTCTCCCGATGACCTGCTTGGATATTGAGCTTGTAAAACTCTTCGGTTTATTCCTTCACCGTCATCAACTTCTGCCTCAGGTTCTGCATTCTCCTGAACATAGTGATCTGATAATCCCTTGGGATGAACTTTTCCTTCATCTTTGAAATCATTCGATCCCATATTTTAATCTTTTGCTTACCTTTGGAATGTCTATCCGCTTGTAGCTCGTCCCACCATAGTGCTGCATGTCCCTTCAATTTGGTGACAGCATGCCTGACCTTCTTATCCTCTTCGATATCTTCATAATCGAAGTAGGTGTCAAGAGCCCTGATCCAGTCCAGCAACTCTTCTGCATCCATAATTCCTTCATAAGTTGGAATATCCATTTTTGTCTTCGAACCCATCCCGGCGATGGCTTTAATCAATCGCTCAGTTTATGCATCCTCTGTTGTGACCTCTTCTTCATGTCCAACTTCCTCTTCAACTTTAGAATCACTAATATATCCTGCACCAACTCCGCGTCTCTGCGCTGTCTCCATCTCTTCAAGCCTTGCTCAGAGATCTCTCATCTATCGTTCCATTTCTGGATTTCCTGCCGGCCTGCCTCTTCTTCGCGCATCCCTGTCTTTCAGACCAGGTGATTGCCTTTCTCTCCTGAGCAACATGATGAATTCCTCTTCTCTGCTTCAGAAAGAAAAGATGTTCTCGCTCTGATACCACACTGGCGTAGACACCTCTCGAGGCATGTCCACGCTCACCAGGACCTTCTTCTTTCCGGGCTCGAAGAGTCAAATTACTCTTCAACCTCCTATCGGAAGTTCTCAATACCCACAGAACTCTCCTTCCTGATGATCTCCCCTTTTACCTTATCGAGAAATCGGGTTTCGCGTTATCGCGAAACTTTTGGGCACGGTTCTCGTGCTATCCAAAACCACGAAACCCGATGGGTCTTGGTGCCAATGCTTCTCCATTCCTGTCAGGGATTTCCCTATCGGGAAATCAGCATACGCGATGTCGCGGTTCACTTGCACCACGAATCTCCGAACCTCGAACTCTGATACGCATGTGCGATCTCTCCTTGCCACGTCACCTCCTCTCTTCGTTCTATCGGGAATCGCGTGATCGCGATTTCAAAGGTCGCAATCCTTTGGCACTGGAAAATCCCGAATGCTGAATCCCAACTTCCCGGGATCCCGTGCCACATGTCCCCGTAGAAATCAATGGCTCCGATTACATCGGGAAATCGCTAATCGCGATTCCAGCAGTTATAAAACTTCTACCTCCGCAAACCCCGATAAGACAGATCCTGATGGCTCTTGGTTCCTCCTTGGTGCACTCAAGTTTAACCCACGTGCATCTCCTTGAGAGCTAACGGTTGGCGGAATTTCGCAAGGCTCCTCGACGAACCCTGGCTGTTGATTCCTCCTCTTTGGACTCCTCCCAATACAAAGCTCCTCCCTGCTCGAATTTTCCTCGAACCACCTTCTAGATTCTCCTCCACGGTATCGCGAAGGAACTATCCTTCCTGAGCTTTTCACCTTCGACTCTCTGAGAGGGTCCTTGCGCCTGCTCCCTGCATGCAGCGTTCAACAACTCCCCTGATGTCGAATCTTTCGGACTCTGTGCACTTTCTGCAGCAACCGTCCTTAACTTCCTCTTCTCAGGTTAACAACTAAGACTTCTTGATTTCGCCTGTGCGCTCTTCACACGGCTTCCACAACAACCCTATGACTTCTGGGTAAATGAGAATAAGTATTTAACTATCAAGCCTCATCAACGCACTCTTTGCGGATGAATTCGACTGCACTCTATGCAGGAATCTCCTAGCTCAGATAGAGAAACAATTGAAACTTATTCTCTTCTCTCTCAGACTTCAGTTAAAACCTGAAATCACATGCACAACATATTCAAAGCAATTGCATGACCATAAAGCAAACATTCATGAGCACATAAACAACATGCACAGAGAAACAACACCAGCCATGAAATTGAATCACAGACTCTCTTCTATTAATTCAAAAACATCTGTACATGGGTGTTCTTCACAAATTCTCTGCTTTCTCTTATCTTATTGCTCCTGAATGAATGATTCTAATACAATGTACAAAGGAGGGTGTCTATATCCGTTTTCCCTCTCGAAAACCAAAACTGTCTAATCTAGACTTAACCATCTATCTACCTACATTAAATCTATTAAATTCCTTCCTATCTACTAAGGATGAGAGCTTAAAGGCTCAAGGTCCCCTTTACAATACAAGTGCGCTTCTTTATAAATGACTTCATTAAAGAGCAGCGCAACAACTTCCAAGTATTTCAAAATGTGTGCTTGCACTGTCCAACTGTTTCCTCTCAATGTGCTGGCTCGCTTGACGAGTGAGTGATGCTCCTTCATCATACTCCTCGGCTTGAAAATTTTCATGGGATTCTGTCCATGAGCTCCTACATTATCTGTCCATGCTTCTGTATCACTGTTTCATTTTACCAGCTAGCATCTTCGACTGGGGGATTCTTCCATTTCACCAGGTACTCGAAGTACTGCTTTCGCCTGGTCTTCTTTCCCACTCGCTTGTCCAGTATGCACTCCATCTGTGGCTTCTCTGCTATCAGCATCTGCTTCGTCCACTGGATCACTGGTTCTTCAGTTCCAACCTCTGCTTCTCCATCCCTGTATGGGTATAAATCCAAAACATTAAATATCGGAGATATCTCGATGCCATCCGACAATTCAATCTCATAAGCGTTCTCTCCAAATTTCTTCAGGACTTTGCAGGGTCCAATCTTTTTCATTTTCAGTTTATTATATGTTCCCCTTGGGAAACTTTCCTTCCTCAAATGTGGCAGAACAAGATCCCCAACTTCAAACTAAAGCCGTCTCCGATGCTGATCTGCTCTGCGCTTGTATTCTTGATTTGAGTTTATCAGTCGCTGCTTCACTTTGTCATGAAGTTCCTTCATCGCTTCAGTGAATTCCTTTGCACTTGCACTGCTAGTCGCAGTCTGTTTTGACTCCCTAAGTTCAGAAACTCCTCTCGGTTGTGTTCCATACACAATCTGAAATGGACTTTTGCCTGTACTTCGATTTAGTGAATCATTATATGCAAACTCTACCTATGGAAATATGTTGTCCCATCTGCGATGGTGCTTTGTCAGCAAGTTTCTCAGCAAGTTTCCAAGACTTCTGTTGACCACCTCGGTCTGCCCATCTGTCTGTGGATGGTAAGCTGAACTAAAAGCCAAATTTGTCCCTATCTTGTTCCATAAGGTCCTCCAAAAATGACCTATGAATTTCGTATCCCTGTCCGAGACTATGCTTCTCGGCAATCCATGAAGTCTAACAACCTCTCTAAAAAAGAGATTGGCGATGTGGGTCGCATCGCTGGTCTTCTAACATGGAACAAAATGTTCCATATTCGAAAACCTGGCTACCACCACAAAGATGGAATCAACTCCTCTTTGCGTCCTCGACAATCCCAGAATGAAATCCATGCTTATTGCCTCCCATGGCCTTTCCGGTATGGGCAATGGTTGATAAAAACCGGTGTTCTGTTTTCTCCCCTTCGAATGCTGACAAATTCGACACCTGTCAACGAATTTCTTGACATCGGCTCTCATGCCTGGCCAAAAATATGATTCGCTCAGCTTTGCGAATGTTTTTTCATGACCAAAGTGACCTGCTAAGCCCCCACTGCGTTTTTCTTTTAACAAATTCTCCCTCATGGAGAAATTCGGAATGCATAATTGATTTCCTCTAAACAACAATCCCTCCTGGATCATATAATCTATCCATGGGCTCCGATCTTTGAGAATGGGATTCTCAGCTGCTTCATAGGCTTCTCCAAAGTCTGCATCTCCAGCATACATATCCTTCAGATTCTCAAAACCCAATGTTTTGATTCTGAACTCCTGCAGCAACAAACATTTCCTACTCAAAGCATCAACGACTTTGTTAGCAGTCCCTGAAATGTGTTTGATCACAAACGTGAAATTATGCATATACTCTACCCATTTTGCATGTTTCTGATTCAACTTATCTTGTTGACTCACAAACTGCAATGCATGATTATCGCTGTACAAGACAAATTCTTTTGGGATCAAGTAATTCCTCCACTTCTTTAATGCCTGTATGATGGCATAAAACTCTTTATCATACATGGAGTATTTCAACTTTGCGTCATCCAGCTTCTCGCTGAAATATGCAACTGGCCTGTCCTCCTGACTTAAGACCGCTCTATGGCATATTCACTTGCGTGACATTTCACCTGGAATGTCTTCTGAAAGTCTGGCAACAATAACACTGGTTGCTCCATTATCTTCCGCTTCAACAGATTGAAGCTTTTCTTAGTCTCTGCTGTCCAATGAAAAGACTTGTGTCTTTTCTTGACTGTGTCCATCATTGGGGCACTAATTCCATTGAAGTTCCTGATGAATTTTCTGTAGAAACTTTCCAGTCCATGGAAACTCCTCACCTCGAAAACACTTCTGGGTGATGGCCAATTATTGATCACTTCCACTTTTTCCGGATCCATTTTCAACTCATTTGCTGAAATAACAAAACCCATATAAATGAGATCTGTCTTCATAAATGAGGACTTCTTCATGTTGATCAACAACTTCTCTTGCTGTAGCTTCCTCATCACAATGGCCAAATGTTTCAAATGTTCAGCCTTCGTCTTACTGTAGATCAATATATCATCCAGATATACAACTACAAACTTCTCGATGAATTCCCTCAGGACTTCATTCATCAGCCTCATGAATGTACTCAGCGTGTTTGTCAAGCCAAACGGCATGAGCAGCCATTCGTACAAACCTTCATTTGTCTTGAATGTTGTCTTCCATTCATCACCTTCTCTCATGCGAATCTAGTGATATCCGCTCTTCAGATCAATATCTGAAAAATAATTTGCCCCTCTCAGGCAATCCATTAGATCATCCATTCTCAACAGTGGAAATCTGTACCTGATGGTAATTTTGTTGATCGCTCTAGAATTGGTACACATTCTCCAACCTCCATCCTTCTTCGGACTAAGCACTGTTGGAACAGCACACGGACTTAGACTCTCCCTAACCAATCCTTTGTCCAATAGCTCCTGGACCTGCCTTTTGAATTGCTCATTTTCCTGTGGCGTCAACCTGTACGTAGCCTTATTCGACAAACTGGCTCCGGGTATGAGATCAATGTGATGATTCACACTCCTCATCGGTGGCAACGAACAAGGTAGTTCATCCACAATGATGTCAGTGAACTCTCCCAGCAGTTCCTGAATCTCTTCTGGTAGATCATCCACTCTTGTACTAGTCAGGACAATTCTTGGTTTCTTGATTACAAAGAATTGTGGATCTTCCTTCTTCTCCATTTCTGTGAGAAGCTCCTTCCCACTCATGAGAAGTATGGTGTTTCTTACTTCTGGTTTCACTTCTTTATCCTTTATCAGAAGCAATCTGTGTGTCCTTCCATCCTTCTCTAAAGTATATGTGTTCATCCTCCCATCATGAACCACATTTTGGTCATATTTCCATGGTCTACCCAACAATACATGACAAACATCCATGGGAATGACATCACATAGTACCTTATCCTTATATTCACCCATCTTGAAATCAACTAAACATTGTTTAGTGACACTCACCTGATGTCCTTTCTGTAGCCATGAAACCTTGTATGGACTTGGGTGATCAGTCGTATCCAGCTCCAACTTTTCCACCATCTCGGTCGAAACAAGATTATCTGTGCTTCCGCTGTCCAAAATAACCTTGCATTTCCAGCCCTTGGTTTTGCATGTGGTTCTGAACAGTCTGGTCCTATGAGCTGTGTCCTCCACCTCTTTCTCAGGTGTCAAAAGAACTTTATGCACCTTCAGTGACTTCCCACTTCTAGCGTCTTCATTCTCAACATCACGCCTCTGCGCCTCAGCGATGTGAGCTTCTCCTCTGTCTGTCTTCCTGTCTGGACAATCAACGGAATTATGTCCATCCTTCCCACATGTAAAGCATGTGATCACTCCACCTCAGCCTGTTCCTCTTCCTCTGGTATGAGGAAAAGTGTTTGCGTCAGCATACCCACCACCCTGCTTGGTATGCTGTCTCCTCGGCTCAGCATATTGCTGTCCTCGCTATGAGGTTCCACCTCTCTCAATCTTAACCTGAGGTTTCTTCCATTCTTCCTTTGGCTTATGATATTTCTCTTGGGAAACTGCCTTGCCTCCGGGATGACTTCTGCCTCGCCCTCACTGTCCTTGCTTACGACTCAACTTCTCCTCGGCTTTCAGAGCCATCTGGTAAGCATCCTCAACCGTTCTGATAGTTGTCATGCTTAATTCATCCTGAATGTCATATCTCAGACCATTCATATATCTGGAAACTTTTTCATCATCGCTCTCCCGATGACCTGCTCGGATATTGAGCTTGTAAAACTCTTCGGTGTATTCCTTCACCGTCATCAACTTCTGCCTCAGGTTCTGCATTCGCCTGAACAGAGTGATCTGATAATCCCTTGGGATGAACTTTGCCTTCATCTTTGAAATCATTCGATCCCATCTTTTAATCTTTTGCTTACCTTTGGAACGTCTATCCGCTTGTGCTCGTCCCACCACAGTGTTGCATGTCCCTTCAATTTGGTGACAACATGCCTGACCTTCTTATCCTCTTCGATATCTTCATAATTGAAGTAGGTGTCAAGAGCCCTGATCCAGTCCAACAAATCTTCTGCATCCAGACTTCCTTCATAAGATGGAATATCCATTTTTGTCTTCGAACTCATCCTAGCGATGGCTTTAATCAATCACTCAGTTGAAGCATCCTTAGCTGTGACCTCTTCCTCATGTCCAACTTCCTCTTCAACTTCGGAATCACTAAGATCTCCTGCACCAACTCCGCGTCTCTGCGCTGTCTCCATCTCTTCAATCCTTGCTCGGAGATCTCTCATCTATCATTCCATTTCTGTATTTCCTGCCGGCCTACCTCTTCTTCGCGCATCCCTGTCTTTCGGACCAGGTGATTTCCTTTCTCTCCTGTGCGACATGATGGATTCCTCTTCTCTACTTCAGAAGGCAAATATGTTCTCGCTTTGATACCACACTGGTGAAGAAGCCTCCCGAGGCACGTCCACGCTCACCAGGACCTTCTTCTTCCCGGGCCCGAAGAGTTAAATTACTCTTCAACCTCCTGTTGGAAGTTCTCAATACCCACATAACTCTCCTTCCTGATGATCTCCCCTTTTACCTTATCAGGAAATTGGGTTTCGCATTATTGTGAAACTTGTGGGCACAGTTCTCGTGCTATCCAAAACCCTGAAACCTGATGGGTATTGGTGCCAATGCTTCTCCGTTCCTGTCGGGGATTTCCCTATCGATAAATCGGCATACGCGATGTCACGGTTCACTTGCACCACGAATCTTCGAACCCCAAACTCCGATATGCACGTGCGATCTCTCCTTGCCACGTCGCCTCCTCTCTTCACTCTACCGGGAATCGCGTGATCGCGATTTCAAAGGTCGCAATCCTTTGGCACTGGAAAATCCCAAATGCTCCCGACTTTCTGGGATCCCCTGCCACATGTCCCCGTAGAAATCAACGGCTCCGATTACGTCGGGAAATCTCTAATCGCGATTCCAGCAGTCGTAAAACTTCTACCTCCGCAAACCCCGATAAGATGGATCCCAATGGCTCTTGGTTCTTCCTTGGTGCACTCAAGTTTAACCCGCGTGCATCTCCTCGAGAGATAACGGTCGGCGAGATTTCGCAAGGCTCCTCGGCGAACCTTGGCCATTGATTCCTCCTCTTTGGACTCCTCCCAATCCAAAGCTCCTCCCTGCTCGAATTTTCCTCGAACCACTTTCTGGATTCTCCTCCACGGTATCGCGAAGGAACTATCCTTCCTGATATTTTCACCTCCGACTCTCTGAGAGGGTCCTTACGCTTTCTCCCTGCGTGCAGCGTTCAACAACTCCCCTGACATCGAATCTTTCAGACTCTGTGCACTTTCTGCAGCAACCGTCCTTAACTTCCTCTTCTCAGGTTAACAACTGAGACTTCTTGATTTCGCCTGTGCGCTCTTCACAGGGCTTCCACAAAAACCCTATGACTTCTGGGTAAATGAGAATAAGTGTTTAACTATCGAGCCTCATCAACGCACTCTTTGCGAATGAATTCGACTGCACTCTATGCAGGAATCTCCTGGCTCAGATAGAGAAACAATTGAAACTTATTCTCTTCTCTCTTAGACTTCAGTTAAAACCTGAAATCACATGCACAGCATATTCAAGGCAATTGCATGACCAGAAAGAAAACATTCGTGAGCACATAAACAACATGCACAGAGAAACAACACCAGCGATGAAATTGAATCACAAACTCTCTTCTATTAATTCAAAAACATCTGTACATGGGTGTTCTTCACAAATTCTCTGCTTGCTCTTATCTTCTTTCTCCTGACTGAATGATTCTAATACAATGTACAAAGGAGGGTGTCTATATCCGTTTTCCCTCTCGAAAACCAAAACTGTCTAATCTAGACTTAACCATCTATCTACCTTCATTAAATCTATTAAATGCCTTTCTATCTACTAAGGAAAAGAGATTAAAGGCTCAAGGTCCCCTTTACAATACAAGTGCGCTTCTTTATAAATGACTTCATTAAAGAGCAGCGCAACAACTTCCAAGTATTTCAAAATGTGTGCTGGCGTTGTCCAGCTTTTTCCTCTCAATGTGCTGGCTCGCTTGACGAGTGAGCGATGCTCCTGCATCACATGAGCAATTGGTGATGGGACCTTGGTTTACAATTGCGGTTGGAATACTTCAGCATGGTGGATACCATTTCTCAATGGGACCCTAGTTCTCTAGTCTCCTTCAGCACTATGGTCCACACTTATCCATGGGACCCTGGTATATGGTTGTACATCAAGCATTGAGGGAAACACTTTCATAAGGGGGATGGAATGTAAGGTAGCTAGAGAGGTAGTGGGGGGGTCCAGAGGGCCCATAGTGATAATAGTGGAGGCCATTCAATGTAAGGTGGACTAGGTCCACTATATTATTAAATAAGACTCACTATGGTAGTTAGACATAATAAATGGGTAGTTAGATATAATAAATGTAAGAGGACTTCTTAGAAGGTTCTACTTCTAGAAGATTCCTCCTCTAGAATGTTCTTAGGTGATGGTAGAACTATATAAAGGGGTTTAAGCAATGTAATGGGACATGAAGAAAATTATTGTATTTGGAGTAGTAGCTCAATAGGAGGATGCCCCCTCGAAGAGGTAAGTGAATAGGAGAGGATCCCTTCCATAATAGGATCCATTGTATGGTGTTTCCCTACCTCAAGGGTTTTGGTAATAATAAAGTTGTGGTTTTCTATATTTCTCTGTGGATCTATTGTGTATTCAGTATTTGTGGTGACTATATTTGTAGATCTATTCAGTTTCTTAACAGATCATGAGGAGGCCATGCGGGAGGAGTACCCATAAGTTTTATAAAATTTTGAGGAAAATTGAATATACATTTGTATATAAGTGTTCAAGAATCCATTTTGGTAGCTGGATTTCCTGGAGCCGCAACTCTGAGACTTCCTATCTGGCTATGCTAGAGCCCTATATGGGAAGTGGGATAACCTAAGGGCGATGTAGAGAATAGGGTACACTTCCTTGGGTTGTGTAGGTTGATGGGAATGAGAGATTGCTAGTTGGAATTGTTGCATGAGTTCTTAAATTGAGAAAGTATCAAATCCCATGATGTAAAATTTTGTACATGTATATCGATATGGTGATGTGCACTAAGTATGGATAAAATTGTAGGGGGAGGGGATTGCAACATACTCATTTTTAATCCCCAAATTAGCAATGTATATTTTAAATATGATTTATGAACACGAGCCAAGTGATGTAATATGTAAACATTGTATATCGAAAACAATAAAAATATAATGTATCATCGATTGTAGATGGACACACATAGAGTCATGGGTGATAAGTTTCCACAAGAGAGGGGAGGTACAAGGGAAGGCATTATTCATGTCTATTAATCCCAAGGCACCTTTCTCAATTATTTTCGTATGAACCTTCTATTTTCCCTTTTGATTGTTTCAAATCCCCAATTGTTGAATGCATGTAAGAGGGTTGGTGTGAAAAGTCACCTCACATAGAGATTGAGAGCATGGACCCGAGTACAATAAAAATTGGGGAATGTGAAAGTCAACTTGTTGGAGCTATAATTTCATGGAGAATTAGGTTTTAGGCCTATGAGTAAGATCATGTGCAAGAATTTTTCAAAGTGAGAAAGTAAGTTGATGTTGTGAGAATTCTTGGAGTCCCAAACAAACATATTTCTTGGCCAACTTGTGCTAGATCCCTAGAGAAAAGTGGGACAATCTAAGAGACTATGTGGTAGAGAAGGGGATCCCATTCCTTGGGTTTCTAGGTTGAGGGGAAAGAGATTTTGTTATGATCCAACGCCTTAAAAATGATAAGAAGTCAATGAATACAATCCACTTCAAGGGGGAAACCTCGTTTTACAATATATCCAATTTCATAAGACAACATGAGATGAGATATGATGACATTATGACTAGGTCTCCTTGGTATATATGTAGGATTCAAAGGGTACAGTTATAATGAAATGGTGCAATGAAGGGTTCTAGCCTACATACAAATATAACACTAGAAATGTAATAATTCAATATCTAAGGATTAATAAGGGGTTTTATACATAACATGGGGACTTTTCTAGGGATTAACATGCCCCTTTCCTTCAAATAATTGTTGTCCTAAGCACTTGACTAACCACACATGTTTTTTCAAGAATAAATCATCTTCCTATGTCACCTCTTCCATTGATAGGTTATTCCATTTGACGGGGTACTCTGTAATTGCTCGATTTGTTAGTTTCTTAATTCTTGTTTCAAGGATTGTTTATGGTTTTGGTATGATTTTCCCTTCTTCATTAATATCTATTAAAATAGTTTGGATTGGGATATTGTTTTCAGTGACCTTCTTTAAGAAAGAAACATGGAAGTATGGATGTACACATGAATATGGATGCAACTCCAATTTGTAAGCCATACTTCCAATTCTTTTCAAAACCTTATAGAGGCCTGTTGTTCCCCCACAACATCCTCCCAATTTTCTTGTCTTAGCCTCTATCCAAGACAATAAATTGGTCCCCCCTTTAATTTTTTCAATCGGAACCCTCGCACTCTCTCTCTCTTGTGCAAATAGCTATGCCCAAGTTCTCCTCACCCTACCTCACTTTACCACTTCCGGTTAATCCTCGGATCACTTATACCCGATGATCCACACTTCAGTGAGTCCCCTCTTCCTACGTTGATACATATCATTATTAAGTGAACATCCTTCTTCCACCTTTGCATTGACATGCCATTGGTTTTCTCATCAGTTCATCGTCTACCTCCCTTTGAACTTGGCTAACACGCTATCACGCTTTTACCAAACCTCATTGACTCACATCTTCATCGTCGGTGAAATTCACATGATTAATGTCGTCTCACTGATATTGAACACATTAGTATATTCATCATGCACATGCCTTTCACCAGCTAACTCACTTCTAATCACGTCGTTGGATTACATAACATTGACTCTCTCTCCCTTTCACTTCATTACATTTCTTTTTGACGAGGTTCACCTCTTCTTCCTGACACGATACCCATTGACAAGTTTCCCTGTCTTGTTGCAAATGCATCAACGAAAGGATGTTGACCCCTCATCATTGTCAAGAACATCGAGGAAAATTCACTTCTTCTCGCCAATGGTGACCAGGTCAGTATAGCCTACTTTCACCTTGAGGCTTATCTCGTTCCCCTCCCAACTCAAATACATTATTGTCGTGTTCATCAATCAATATCCTTACATTTCCAATGATTAAAATCTCCACGCCTATCGAGACAGTTGGTCATTAATTTCCTATCTCAACTGATTTTTTTCATATCACAGTCATAATCAAGTTTTAGTGTTCCCAATGGCTTTCTTCGCATGCATGGTACTAGCTTGTTTGTTTTTTGTTTCTTGATGTTACAAATAATATTCATTTTGGAAGCCTTTCCTAGCATCATATGGGTTAATAATAACACCTATAGGTCTTGCATTGGTTTTGAAATGCACTTTGGGAGAAATTTGGTGATTTCGACTCCTAGACAGTGCTAAGCACATTGGACATCGGTTGGCATTTTGACGGATTTATAAATTTGTGATATTAATGCATAACCCCACTCTTATTGGATGGATCAATAGCCTTTACATCATGTATGACCTAGCAACTGACAAAATTAAATTTGGATGAAGAGAAAAAGAATGTGGGACCCAAACTTTCATTAAAAAATACCTTTGGGTGCAATTTTTTGGTGTTCGTCAAAGTCGTTTTTTCATCCTTGAAACAAGTTAATTGTCAAATTCCTGCCATCAATATTCCAATGCAAATGATGGAATCAAAATCCGAGGTCCAAAAGTTCCAAAATGATCATCTAGGATTTCCCGCCAGACAAGCCTCGATAATCGTGGCCATCATTAGAAATGGATTCACTCAAACGATGGAACAATATGTTCCGTTATCTTGATAAAATTGTTTCTCTCTGTTCTCTGTGTTTCAAAAAATGGCATCGCAATCCGACATCGTATGAGGAAGTTACGGGTTTTTAAACTCAATCTCTCATTGTCTCTTGCCAGTTCGACACCTAGAATTTTTTTCCAATTTTTCTTTCCTTCTCTGATAACTAAAATCCTTTTGGATGCTCAATGCATCCTTCTTCTTCTAGATCTCTGTTTAGGAATGCTGATTTTATGTCCATCTGATACACTTTAACATTCTTGGAGCATGCATAAGCTAGTATTATTCTGATTGCCTCCATCCTGGCAAGTGGAGAAAACATCTCTCCAAAATATATACCTTCAACTTGAGAGTATCCTTTGCATACCAGTCTTGATTTGTTCCTGGTAACCTATCCAACATCATTCAATTTGATCTTGAAGACCCACTTTGTACCGATGACATTCTTGTTCTTTGGTCTTGGAACCAGTTCCCATGTGTCATTCTTCTCTATCTAATCTAAATATTCATGGCCTCGACCCAATGGTCATCTTTTTTGGCTTCTTCAAAACTGCTTGGCTCAATTGTAGACAATAGTGCTATATCCTCTTGTTCTGGTGAACGAATTCTTCTTCTGGTTTCAACTCTTGCATATTTATTTCCAATAATATGATCTGATGGATGTTTCTTCTGCACTCATCTGCTAGGTTTATTTGGAGGTGCTTGAAAGTCCTGTTGCTTTTACTCTGCTTCCGACTGCTTTTCTTCTTCATCTTCATCTACTTCTTCTTCTTTCAAATATTCTTTGTGATCCTGTTCCACTGAATATTTTCTACTTTATTTTACCTTTCGACCATCTGTCTCATCAACCATCACATTGATGCTTTCCACTATTCTGTTGAGTCTTAGTTTGAAACATTCGTATGCTTTCCTTTTGCTTGAGTACCCAACTAGTATTCCTTTATCGAATCGAGAACAAAATTTTCTAATTCTACCATCTTCTCTTTTGATGTAACATTTGCTTCCAAAAACTTTGAAGTGATTTACATTTTTTGGTCTTCCTTGTTAATGTTTATGCCATTATTATAGTTCTTTGCATTTCAATAGATAAGAGCATCATAAGAACAAGATCACTAAGAAATACACATTCACAAGAGACACAACATTTATCTTGGGAAACCCTCTAGGGGAAGAAAACCTAGCAAAAACTTCCTTATCATAAATAGCTTATACAATGTTCAAGAGATAACTCAAACCAATACAGATAGTCCTCCCCAAGAGATGCACCACTCTTCTCCCTCTCTCCAACTGGTAATTGCAATTTGCCTCATAAGAGAATGAGCAAGTGAGTTGTGTGTTGGAAGTGAGGCGCTAGCCTCCTATATATACAAAACTGGCACGTGTGAAAGGTCACCACTGGCAGGGCCGACCTCTCACTCTGAGTGGGTAAACCCACCTTTAATTGATTCTGGGTCTTCCATAATAACTGCTGGGGCCGACTTCTTATTCTGCCCTTTATAATTGTCCGATGACCAATCCACAAAAGGGGATTTGGTCCTTATACAATTACTGACATGATTAATCCACAATGGGGATTAATCCAATAACAATAACAATAATAATGACATTATTAATCCGCAATGGGGATTTAATCCAATAATAATAAAAATGCTCTTCGCAGTTACATTATTTCAACACTCCCCCTTAACAAGAAGAGTATTCATCATCAGCATTAGGCGAGAGATGTCTGCATCATCAGTGGCATCTGGAGGACAATATCGTCAATATCATCTTGAAACATTGACTAGCATATTTACGAGTCATCGAGTTTTTTTTTCATCGGCAACATCATCATTCTCGAAAGAATGTTATCATCATCTGCATCAAATATGTATCAGTAAAAATGATATCTCATCACAACACTAGTCTGGCACATCAAAGTACTACATTGGCTCAATGTCACAACGATTAAGCTGGTAGTTCATTGTCAGTCAGGTCTTGCTTTACGTCTAACAACTAGGTCAAAAGCAAGGAATGTCACCATCTCGCTTTACGTCTAACAACTAGGTCAGAAGTGAGGAATCACAACGTCATGCTTTACGTCTAACAACTAGGTCAGAAGCATGAATCATCTTGCTTTACATCTAACAATGAGGTCAGAAGCAAGGAACACATCAACATCTCGCTTTACGTCTAATAATGAGGTCAGAAGCGAGGAATCATCTTGTTTTACATATAACAACTAGGTTAGAAGCAAGGAATCAGTGGCATCATGCTTTACGTCTAACAACTAGGTCAGAAGCATGACTCATCTTGCTTTATGTCTAACAGTGAGGTCAGAAGCAAGGATCACATGACATCATGCTTTACATCTAACAACGAGGTCAGAAGCATGACTCATCTTGCTTTACGTCTAATAGAGAGGTCAGAAGCAAGGATCACACGACATCATGCTTTACGTCTAACAGGGAGGTCAGAAGCATGACTCATCTTGCTTTACATCTAACAGAGGTCAGAAGAAAGCATCACACAACATCATGATTTACAACTAATAGCGAGGTCAGAATCAAGAATCAAACAACATCATGCTTTACGTCTAACAACGAGGTTAGAAGCATGACTCATCTTGCTTTACGTCTAACAACAAGGTCAGAAGCAAGGATCACACAACATCATGCTTTACGTCTAACAACGAGGTCAGAAGCATGACTCATCTTGCTTTACGTCTAACAACTAGGTCAGAAGCAAGGAATACATATACTCCCCCTTTCAGGGAGGGTCCTTTCGGACTATACCAAGCTTATCTCGAAAGTGTTCAAACTTTACATGAGATAGAGGCTTAGTCAACACATCAGCAACTTGTTCATCCGTGCTAATGTACTGGAGCTTCAAGTCTCCTCTTTGTACCATGTCGCGGATGAAATGATAACAGATCTCTATGTGCTTTGACCTATCACGAAACACAGGATTCTCTGTCATTTTAATGCAGCTTTGATTGTCACATAGAATCACGGTTGCTCTCATCTCCAAATCAAATAGGCCTGCCAACAACTTTCGAAGCCATATAACTTCGCAGCTAGCAGAACATGCGGCAATGTACTCTACTTCTG
Source organism: Picea engelmannii (assembly GCA_009831015.1). Taxonomy (NCBI): domain Eukaryota; kingdom Viridiplantae; phylum Streptophyta; class Pinopsida; order Pinales; family Pinaceae; genus Picea; species Picea engelmannii. The sequence goes on along the minus strand of ML786524.1, from coordinate 328,265 downwards.
CTGTGCTGAGAGAAATACTGGATTGCTTCCTACTTTTCCATGAGATCATAATTGATCCCAAACTGAAACAACATCTGGAAGTGATTTTTTTTGTCAGCAACGCTTCCTGCCCAATCTGCATTAGTATATCCACTCAATGAGAAGTCATGATCTCCATCATAGATGAGACCATAATCCATTGTACCTTTAAGGTACCTCATCACATGTTTTGCATCCATTAGGTGAACACGTCTGGGATCTACCAGAAACTGACTCAAGGTGTTCACTACAAAATAGATGTCTGGTCTGGTGTTTGTCAGGTACATCATCAATCCAATAATCTATTTGTATAGAGTGGCGTCTATCAAATCTAACGAATTATCGACCAACAACTTCATCTTTTCTTCCATGGGAGTATTCATGGACTTGCATTCTAGCATGTTGAATCTCTTTAAGATTTTGACCGTGTACTTCCCTTGTTTAAGAAAGATTCTCTCTAAACTCTGCCATACCTCAAGGCCTAAGAAGTAATGCATTAGACCAAGGTCTTTCATTTCAAATTCTATGGTAAGTCTCTGTTTACATTCAACGATGATCTTTTCTTCTCCAATTAAGAATAAGTCATCCACATACAGTAATAACATTATTGATTCATTATCCATAATTTTGAAGTAGATATTTGAGTCTTCTTTACTCTTGGTAAAGACCAAGCTCATCAAGAAACTGTCTATATAGCCATACCAAGCTCTGGGAGCTTGCTTCAATCCGTATAAGTCTTTCTTCAATCGACAGACATGAGACTTCTTGTCTTCAACCTCAAATCCTTGGGGTTGCTCTATATACACTTCCTCTTCGATAACACCATTCAAGAAAGTTGTCTTCACGTCCATCTGGTGCATCTTCCATTTCATCTTGGCAGCAAGAGCTATAATGGTTTTGATCAAAGTGTATCTGGCCACAGGAGTGAATGTCTCTTCATAGTCGATACCTTCATTCTAGGAAAAACCACAAGTGACAAATCTTTCTTTATATTTCTCAATACTTCCATCAACAACATGTTTTATTTTGAAGAGCCATTTTGATGATACCACATCCTTACTTTTTGGTCTGGGAACTATTTCCCATACATAATTCTTTATTATGGATTGGTATTCCTCTATCATGGCATCTTCCCATTTCTTCTTCTGGATGGTGTCTTCAAAGCATGTGGGTTCTTCATCAAGTAGATTGCACATCAAAGCCGTGTAACTGGAGAATGGATTTGGTCTCTTCACCTGTCTCGTGGTTCCTTCTGGAACACCATACTTCTCTCCATCTTGAATAATATCTCTTGTCCAAGTAGGCTTTCTTTTATGGGAGAAGTTCATTTGAGGAGGTTCTTGAACTTTTGTTATATCATGATATTCAAGAGTCTCCTCATCAGGGAAAGTTACGACTTCCCTTATAGGTTCTGTAGCTCTAGGAACTTCCCTCATGGATTCTGTAGTCCTGGGATTTACATTTTCCTCTTCATATACCTCTTCAAGCTGGCATCTTCTTGATTTATTAAGTGCTTCTTCTTCATCAAAGGTCACATCCCTGCTGATCTCAATATGGTGGTGACCAGGTATGTAGATTCTGAAGGCTTTGGATACCTCACAGTATCCCACAAATATTCCCTTCTTTCCGGAGGGTTCCAACTTGTTTATTTTCTCTTTCGGTATACGAATAAACACTGGACAACCAAATATTTTGAGATGGCTTACCTCTAGCTTCTTTCCAGTGAACATCTCTTCCAGTGTCTTGAGCCCAAGTGTGCTATGGGATAATTGGTTTTGCACATAAACAGTTGTCATTGTTTCTTCTTCCCATAAGCTTATAGGAATATCTTGATCTTCATAGCTTCCAGCATGGTTCCGTTCTTCTGTTCAACTACACCATTTTGTTGGAAATCTTGATCCCAACATCTTTACATATATTCACGAATTCTTTTGAGGTATATTTTCCTCCATTATCTGACCTAAGTATCTTAATCTTCCTTACATAAGGGTTCTCTTATCAAGGCTTTGAATTCCTTGATCTTGTTGAATACTTCAAATATATCCATGTCTTTTATGAGAATAGTCATTAATGAAGAATACATACCCATTAATGGAGGATGTTGGCATTGTGGCACATACATTAGAATGAATGAGTTCTGGGACTCCTTCTGTCTTGTTGTCCCTCTTTAGAATCGGGTTCTTGATGTTCTTCCCTTGTGCACATCCATTTCATATGCCTTCATGATCACCTTTGAGTTCTGGTAAACCCGTGACAACTTTGCATATGTATGGTAGCGCCTTGTAGTTGATGTGAGCTAATCTTCTAGAGTTCACATGGATTCTTCAATAACGTGGGTCATGGCAGCTTCTGAGTGACCCACCTTCTTCTTTTCCACTGATGATTGCTTCATTTATGATCTCTTATTTAGCACGCTGCCTTATGCAACCTTCGCTATAGCTTCTTCATGTGACCTGGAGCAAGGTAAACAAGCAAGAATAATATCCTTCTTGATAATATAAAGAAATAGCACGAACAATCATCACAGTAGCTCCTTTAGAGCTTATTACTTATAATTTAGCAAAGATTAAAGGTAAGGAATACAATACGAAATGAGGTCAACACTGTCTTAGTATTGTGACCAAGCATTCTTCCATGGCAATCTAAAACTAACACATGAGGTTTCTCCTAGAGGAGGTGTTAGTCATATCAGACAAAGTATTCTCACATGTTATCAAGTATAATACTTTACGATGATTTCTATCTCAATTAAAGTCATTAGCTTGTCATGTGTACCTTTGAATCTTGATTAATCAAACCTGGAGCCTTGTCCTCAAGAATGAGTGCTTTCTTTTCTTCCAGGTCTCCTTCACTCAAGTGACGAGTACTTTCTTCAACCTGTCTATTGTACTAAGACAATATG
>ML786524.1:302512-324386 GCA_009831015.1 Picea engelmannii | reverse complement strand
TATACAATGTTCAAGAGATAACTCAAACCAATACAGATAGTCCTCCCCAAGAGATGCACCACTCTTCTCCCTCTCTCCAACTGGTAATTGCAGCTTGCCTCATAAGAGAATGAGCAAGTGAGTTGTGTGTTGGAAGTGAGGCGATAGCCTCCTATATATACAAAATTGGCACGTGTGAAAGGTCACCACTGGTAGGGATGACCTCTCACTCTGAGTGGGTAAACCCATCTTTAATTAATTTTGGCTCTTCCATAATAACTATTGGGGCCGACTTCTTATTCTTCCCTTTATAATTGTCCAATGACCAATCTGCAAAAGGGGATTTGGTCCTTATACAATTACCGGCATGATTAATCCACAATGGGGATTAATCCAATAATAATAATAATAATAATAATGACATTATTAATCCGCAATGGGGATTTAATCCAATAATAATAAGAATGCTCTTCGCAGTTACATTATTTCAACATTCCTTTCCATAGTTCATATGGAGTTTTATCACTATTATTTTTTATCATCCCTCTATTTTGAATGTGAAATTTTGTATGCACTTCTTGTACCCAAAAAACATTTGTCAACTTGGAATCCATTAACATGGTTCTGGCCATTTCCTGAACTATTCTATTCTTCCTTTCAACAACTCCATTTTTTTGAGGTGTCATGGCTACTGACAGTTTTCTCTTTATCCCATGCTCACTGCAGAATTCCATGAATTCCTTTGATGTAAATTCTCCTCCATTGTATGATCTCAAACACTTGATTTTCAAGTCTGTCTCACTTTCAACCATCTCTTTGTATGCATTAAATATTTTAAAATCCTCTGACTTCTTGTTTAGAAAGAAAACTATAGTCATTCTTGTGTAGTCATCAACTAGTAGCATGAAGTATTGTTCACCTTTCAATCCTTTTGTTCTTGTCGGTCCAACTAGATTAGTATGTACAATTTCCAGTGGTTTTATTCTATGGTATTATTTTGACTTGAACTTTGTCTTGGTATTTTTACCTATAGACAGTGCTTGCATATAATGTTTTTTGGCTTCGAGATCTCATACATTTCTCTTACTGCTTCCTTTTTACTAACTTCGACAAGATTATCAAAATTTATGTGACCCATTCTTCTATTCCAGAGCTAACTTTCATCGTCCTTTACTAAGCATCATCTTTCCTTTCCTATTTCATTTAGAACATATATGTTGCTTGGAGTCCTTAAAACTATAGCTACCAACTTTCCTGGTTATGCTTTCCTTATCTCGCACTTCTTTGAATCAAACACAATTTTGTGTCCTTGATCACACATTGGAATTACACTTAGTAGATTGAGTTTCATGTCTTCGACCAATAAAACATTTTCTATAGTGGCATCCTTACTTCCAAGATTGAATGTTCCCTTTCCAATAACCATGTTTGAGTTATCATTCCCAAATGAAATTGATCCATCTCTTTTCTTTTTTAATGTAAGAAACCTATCTTTATCACTTGTCATGTGCTTTGAGCATCTACTGTCAACATACTTGTCTTGCTTATGACTATTGATATTCTTCTTTGGTTCCCTTGGAGGAACAACGAGTCTGCAATATCTAGCTATATGTCCATTTTTTTTGCACTTGTAGCATTCTACCTCATCACTTTAATGATCCAAATCTATTGTATCTTCTAATTTGTGCTTCATGAGATCTTCTTGAATAATTATTTCTTGTATAGATCTCATCATTGCTTCTGTTCTTGGTATTGGCTCTATAATTCACAACTTTGTGCCCAAAATTATAACATGAATAACATGAACCAAGAAAAATAGTTTAATACCTAGGAGTGGAAGATATTCTGAATGGTGCCGCTCTTTTGAATCCTTCTTCTTCTTGAGGTATTTCTTGCTACTGTTGATATTGACTTCTGAATATTCTAGGTGGTGTAGTGTTCCTATCTTCTTCTTTCGAGGGACCTATGACAACTTTTGCATAGCTTCCTAGTTCTGCTTCTTATCCTGTCATTTTGGAGCTTGAACCTTTCTCTTCCTGTATCTGATTTTATCCCATTCCAGATTTTTCATAGTAAGGTGTTTGACTGTTAATGATATTATTCAATATCCTAGTGTTGTTTTGTTGCATGTCCTTCTTTTGAAGATCTTTTCTTAGAGTGACTATCTCAGATTCTATGCCTTCAATGGTCATGTCTCTTTCTTCTAACTCCCCTCTAAGTGATTCTTTAATTCTCTTAGCTTCTTCTTCTTGGAGCTTCAACTTCATTATTGTATGCTCTATTTCTTTGGAGTTCTACGATTCTTCTTTCTTCGTTAGTTCTTCCTAGAGTGACTTGTTTTTCTTCTTTTCTATTTTGATAACTTCTATGGCACTCAACAATTCTTCTTTGTAATCGAATTATTCCTCTTCATGTTCTTCCTTGGAGCGTTATTCATTAGAGTTTTCTATTTCCATGAATAGTACCCTTTCTATATCGTTGTCTCCAACTTCATCTTAGTTTGATGAGGAACTGTCTTCCTTGGTGCATAGGATTTTCTTGAAAAACTTCCTTTTATTTCTTCTACCCTTTTGAATTTGATTTTTCTTTTTAGGGTCATCTTCTTCTTCATTTATTTTCTTTTTCTTATAAGTACATTTATTAAAAAAATGATCAACACCATAAAAATTAAAAAAAATCAATGGAAGCTTACCTTTGTATTTTCCTTTTCCTGGTTTCAACCTTCTGATGAAGTTAGCCACTTCTTCATCTTCTTCTGAATCATCACTGTAGCTACAATATGAATTTTCCATATGTTTATCTTTCTTCTTTATCTTCTTGACACCTTGAATGTTGTTTCCTTCATGACTGGATTGTCTTGCTCTGTTTGCATCTCGTAAGATGTGAGTATCCCATGCAGCTCATCCATGCTCAAGGTGTCTATATCTGCTCTCTCTTTCAAGGTTGAAATCTTCAGATCATATATCATAAGTAGAGACCTCAGTGCCTTTTGAAAAATGATTGTTTCCTTCATTTCTTCTCCCAAACCCTTGATGGCATTGACTGTCTCATCAACTCATAGAAATTAGGATGAAATGTTTTCATCTTCCTTCACCTTCAATTGTTCGAACTTGACTCTAAATGTTTGAAGTTTGTCTCCTTTAACTTTGGCATCTTCTTCGTAGATATTATTCAATTTTTCCTAGATTTCTTTTGCGGATTCACAATGTACAACCTTGGTGTATATTGATTCATTCAAACCATCCATGATGAAATTTATATCTCTAGAATAATTGTATTCAAGTTTCTTTCCATCCTTTTCTATTGAGGGATTGGCTGGTGATTTGTATCCATCTACTACTACTCGCCAAACATTGAATCCATGTGCATGTACATATGTTTTCATTCATCTGCTCCATAAATCATAGTTTTGACCATCAAACTATGGTACTCCAATCCTATCATAATCCATGATCTCATTTCAATGTTTAGACTACTTTCAGAAGGACCTTCTCTGATATCAATTGTTGGATTACTGAGAAGGGGGGCGTGGTGAATCAGTAATGAGCAATTATAGTACTTTTAACCACAATTTGTTCTTCAAAAATATTCAATAGTTTATCATTATCATTCAATATATCATCAATAGTATAATAATAAACAACATCACATCAAAATATATACATAGTACACCAGTATTTACATGGAAACCCAAATGGGAGAAAACCACAATGATTTTCTTATATATTTATCAAAAGAAAACATTCATTGGAAGCACCAACTTCTGATTATACAACTACAAATGGAAGGAGGCTTCAACCCCCTATTCTCAAGCTCCAACCTGAAGGAAGCTACAACTCCATGATTCTATGGATCCAACCAGAAGGATGCTACAACCCCCTAGGTTCTTCGGCTACAACCGAAAGGTGGATACAACCACCTTTCCTTGCCCCGTCCAATCGCCCTGTAATATAAATGTAGACCAATTGTCGCTATCACAACCTTTGCCACTGTCACTGCCACTGTCATTGTCTTTGTCACTGTCACTATCTCTATCACTGTCACATCAACCTATATATGCTCATCAACCAACTAAAATTGTACCATACCATGCATCAAGTGTATACAAATATACATACTATCTCATGCATCAATCATGAACCAAAAGATACATCAACACTGGATAGTGAATCATGAACTAGAGCATCAACTTGTGCCATATACCATATCATAAACCATATTTATATATGTATCATATCATGAATGAAGTATCTCAAAGAGACTATACATTCCCCTCATGCATACATCACCATACAACATGGATATCCCTCAACCATATACAATCAACTCAAGGATGTGAACTATAAGAACCATATAAATGTTGTACCATACATAAGAGTGTTTCTCACTCAACCAACTAACCATTATATACCATATCCAAGTACAAGACCAACCATACCAAGAATGCCTCAAGGATTAACAACAAAATAAGAAAATATGAGAATCAAAACAAACTAATAACCATACCAAAACTTTTGTAGCTGATATGAACCTGTAGAATGCTGACCTGTGAACTTGCTTTCAAACTTTGGAGACCTGGTACAAACATCTATTCAAACCTTCATTAGATTTTCACAGATACATGACCTTCTCTTCTACATCCTGCGGATATCTGTGCTTTCCTTCACTGTAGCCTGCGTACATTCTTTCCCTTGTGACCCTCAACTCGTGGATACCTTAGAAACCAAGGTTTACTGGAACCCATATTTTCTCCTTTGACGTTCCTTTGCTGCCTCATAAAAATGTCCTCACAACCTTAGCAAAAGATCACTAGTTCACAAGATATATAATCAATGAATGAGTCTATGAATGCACTTGTGAATGACTCCTTGAGGTGCTTATATACTTGAACTAGGTAACCCCTCTCCTTAATTTAGGGCTTCTAGGGATTTCTAGTTACAAAAAATTTACCCCTTTGACCAAGACTTATAACAAAGTAGGGGCTTCTTGTCCACTCTTTGGGGCTTCCAACTTTACAAGCCCATATATCCCTAACTGTAAGGAACTATGTGATGTTCCACATATCACTGGAAATGGTAAGTCGAGTACTATCCATCCATGAATGAGTTACATTTGTTTACTCCATCCTTCATAACCTAATTCCTCATTCAACTAGGGGATCCTTAACAATACATAAGGGTTTCTTGTAGAATTCTTCAAAGTGTCTTCCCGTGAGGGCCATTCTTAGAGATACACCATAAGGGGACCACTTTGGAGACTTCTCCAAATACACCCATCACATTAGTTGACATCAATCCAATATTCGTTGACATCAATGACAACCAACTGTCCAACATAATCCTCTTGCACAGGAACAAAGTTTACTTTCCTAATTCTCAGTAGTTGAGAAATTTAGTTTTAAAAGAGATGCAGAATGTTCCATATGATATACATCCAGGGTATCCGAAAACAATTGAAGCTATAAGATGCCAATACTTTTGGCCCAACATGAAGAAAAATGTAGCCGATTTTATTGCTATATGCACAGAATGATAGAAGGTGAATGATGAGCATAAACATCCAACATGAATTAGGATCGCTATAGCCATTTCTCATTCCTGAATGGAAATGGGAATTTGTTACTATTTATTTCATTACCAAGTTTCCTATGATAACAAGGAAGCATGATTCCATCATGGTACTATTGGAAAATATTACAAAGGCTGCACATTTTATTGCAATAAAAATGACTCACAAAACAACCAATATTGCATATATTTATATAAATAAAATTTTCAAGCTACATGGTGTGCCTAAGGAAATATTGTCAGACAAAGATCCCAAGTTCAATTCCAATTTTGGAAGGGATTGTTTAAGGAATTTGGACTAATTTTCATTTTAGTATAACATATCACCTAAATTTAAATGGGTAGATAGAGAGGATTAACCAGATAATTGAAGATATGTTGAGAATGTATGTAATGCACAAGCCTTCTAGGTGGGAGGACTATCTTCATTTAGTTGAATTTTCTTACAACAATGGGTATCATGAATCATTGAGTATGATCTCATTTGAATCCTTGTATGGAAGAAAATGTAACACATTGGTGAGATAGGATAACCTACCAGAAATAGTCATTATTGGGCCATAATTGATAAAGGAAATGGAAGAGGATATGGTAAATATTAGGAAAATCTTAAAGGTTTCACAAGATAGGAAAAAGAGTTATCCAAACAAAGTAAGAACACACAAGGAATTCAAAGTGGGTGAGCATGCATTTTTAAAAGTAAAGACTAAGAGAAGCTCATTGAGATTGTGAATTTGCACAAAATTAGCAACGAGGTATTGTGGTCCATTTGAATTTCTAGAGAGTATAAGCCTAATTGCACACATGATTGCATTTCTTTCATCCATGAGAATTCATAATGTGTTTTATGTGTATTTATTGAAGAAATATGTGCCTGATCCTAACCACGTGATTGATTGGATTATGATCCAGGTGGAGCACGAAAGATACTTTGGAGTGGAACCAATGCACATCCTGGACTGGAAAGCCAATGTTATAAGGAACAAATACATCAACATGGTAAAGGTCCATTGGACCTACTAAATTCCTGAATATTCCACATGTTATCACGAGGAGGCTATGCGGGAGGAGTACCCGCAAGTTTTTGAAAATTTTGAAGAAAACTGAATATGCCTTTGTATATAAGTGTTCAAGAATCCATTTTGGAAATTGGATTTCCTGGATCCATAACTATGAGACTTCCTATCTGGCCATGCTAGATCCCTATAAGGGAAGTGGGACAACCTAACGACAATGTAGAGAATAGGGTACACTTCCTTGGGTTATGCAGGTTGAGGGGAATGAGATATTGTTGGTTGGAATTGTTGCATGAGTTGTTAAATTGTGAAAGTATCAAATACTATGATGTAAAATTTTGTACATGTATATTGATATGGTGATGTGCACTAAGGAAGATACCAATTTTAGGGGAAGGTGATTGTAACATACTCATTTTTAATCCCCAAATTAGCGATGTATATTTTAAATACGATTTATGCCCATGAGCCAAGTGATGTAATATGTAAACATTGTATATTGAAAATAATAAAAATATAGTGTATCATCGATTGTAGATGGACACAGATAGAGTCATGGGTGATAATTTTCCACAAGAGAGGGGAAGTACAAGGGAAGGAATTATTCATGTCTATTAATCCCAAGGCACCTTTCTCAATTATTTTCGTATGAACTTTCTATTTTCCCTTTTGATTGTTTCAAAGCCCCAATTGTTGAATACATGTAAGAGGGTTGGTGTGAAAAGTCACCTCACATAGTTATTAAGAGTATGGGCCCGAGTACAATAAACATTGGGGAAACCTCCTTTTACAATATATCCAATTTCATAAGACAATGTGAGATGAGATATGATGATATTATGACTAGGTCTCCTTGGTATATATGTAGGTGTCAAAGGGTACAATTATAATGAAATGGTGCAATGAAGGGTTCTATCCTACATACAAATATAACACTAGAAATGTAATAATTCAATATCTAGGGCTTAATAAGGGGTTTTATACATAACATGGGGATTTTTCTAGGGATTAACATGCCCCTCCCCTTCAAATAATTGTTGTCCTCAACACTTGACTAATCAAATGTGCTTCTTCAAGAATAAATCATCTTCCCATGTCACCTCTTCCATTGATAGGTTATTCCATTTGACGAGGTAATCTGTAATTTCTTGATTTGTTAGTTGCTTAATCCTTGTTTCAAGGATTTTTTCTGGTTTTGGTATGATTTTCCCTTCTTTATTAATATCTACAAAAATAGTTTGGACTGGGATCTTGTTGTTGGTGACCTTATTTAAGAAAGAAACATGGAAGACTGGATGTACACGTGAAGATGGATGCATCTCCAATTTGTAATCCATACTTCCAATTATTTTCAAAACCTTATAGGGGCATGTTGTTCCCGCACAACATCCTCTCAATTTTATTGTCTTAGCCTCTATCCAAGACAAGAAATTGTCCCCCCCTTTAATTCTTTCAATTATAACCCTCGCACCCTCTCTCTCTCTCTCTCTAGTGAAAATAGCTACGCCCAAGTTCTCCTCACCCTACCTCACTTTACCACTTCTGGTTACTCCTCGGATCACTTATACCCGACGATACACACTTCGGTGAGTCCCCTCTTCCTAAGTTGATACACAACGTTCTGACACACACATCCTTCTTCCACCTTTTCATTGACACTCCATTGGGTTTATGATAAGTTCATCATATACCTCCCTTTGAACTTGGCTAACATGTTATCATGCTTCTGCCAAACCTCACTGACTCACATCTTCATCATCGGTGAAATTTGCATGATCAATGTCATCTCAACAATATTGAACACATTATTATATTCATCGTGCGCAATCCTTTCACCATCTAACTCACTTATAATCACGTTGTTGCATCACATAACAATGATGTTGTCTCCCTTTTGCTTCATTACATTGATTATTGACGAGGTTCACCTCTTCTTCCCGGCATGCTTCCCATTGAAAAGTTTCCCTCTCTTGTCACAAATGCATCAGAGAAAGGATGTTGAAACCTCATCGTCATCGAGCAGATCGAGGACAATTCACTTCCTCTCGCCAATGCTGATCAGGTCAGTGTAGCCCACTTTTTCCTTGAGGCTTATCTTGTTCCCCTTCCAACTCAGATCCCTTATTGCTGTGTTCATCAGTCAATATCCTTACATTTCCAATGATTAAAATCTCCACGCCTATCGAGACAGTTGATCATTAATTTCCTATTTCAACTTATTTTTTTTTTCCAGATCAAAGTCATAATCAAGTTTTAGTGTTCCCAATGGCTTTCTTCACGCACATGGTACTAGCTTGTTTGTTTTGCATTTCTTGATATTACAAATAAATATTCATTTTGGAAGACCTTCCTAGCATCATATGGGTTAATATTAACACCTACAGGTCTTGCATTGGTTTTGAAATGCACTTTGGGAGAAATTTGGTCCTTTCAACTCCTAGATAGTTCTAAGCGCATTGGACATCAATTGGCATTTTTGGTGGATTTATAACTTTGTGATATTAATGCATAACCCCACTCTTAATGGATGGATCAATATCTTGTACATCACATATGACCTAGCAACTAGCGAAATTAAATTTGGATGAAGCAACAAATAATGTGGGACCCAAAATTTCATTAAAAAATGCCTTTGGGTGCAATTTTTTGGCGTCCATCAAAGGGATTTTTTCATCCCTGAAACAATTCAATTGTCTAATTCCCACCATGATTCCAATGCAAATGTCAGAATCAAAATCCTAGGTCTGAAAGTTCCAAAACAACCATCTAGGATATACTACCAGGCAAGCCTCGATAGTCGTGGCCATTTTTAGAAGTGGATCCACTCAAATGATGGAACAAAATGCTTATTTATCTTGTTAAAAATGTTTCTTTGTTTTCTTTGTGTTGAAAAAAATGGCACCTCAATTGGGCATCATATGAGGAAGTTATGGGTTTTTGAACTCAAGCTCTCATTGTCTCTTCCTAGTTCGACACTAGGAATTTTTTCCAATTTTGCTTTCTCCGGAAGGAGAAGTTCCCTTTGAATCCTTCGAAGCGATTCAAAATATTTCCCTTCATTTTCTCCGATACATATTAGAGGAGTTAGTTAAAAATCCTTTGAACAACTTGGAGGAGTTAGTTCAATCTCCTCTAAGTAGCTCGAAGGAGTTAGTTCAAACTCCTCCGAACATAAGACAACTATCTCTTGTAAATAGACCATAACTTTTAACTCAAGTTTCCATTTTGTGACTTCTTTATAAAGTTGGAAAGGTATTTACAAAACCTATAACTTTTTAGTTATGTGATTTGAGAAATTCCTAATTCATGATACACCTATTCCAATTAGGAGGAGTAAGTTTAGCTCGGAGGAGTTAGTTCAAACTCCTCTGAACACAAGAAAAACACCTTTCATAAAACGGACGTAACTTTTGACTCGGGTTTCCATTTTGCAACTTATTTATATAGTTGGAAAGGTATTTCCTATATATATAATGTTCTAGTTATGTTATTTGAGAAATTACTAATTAATAGTGTCAGACAATTGGCTTAATTTGATGGATATTTGGTATGGATTGTTGGTTGTCATTGATGTCAACTATTGGAGAGTGATATTGTATATTGATGTCAATCCTTAGTGATTGATGTCAACCCTTGGAGAAAGTCCAGTAGTGAATTCCGATAGCACAAAGGTTTGGGTAATGGACCCAATGTTGTTTAATGTATAATGGTATGAATTTTAATATATTTGAAGGTAAGACTATTCTAGATGGATAGTACATGTCATTCCATTTCTGGTGGTATCTGTAACTTCACATAACTCCTCACGGCTAGAGAGTTATGGCCATGAGAAGATGGAGAACCCAGGTTTGGGTAATGGACCCAAGTTTGTTTGATGGATAATGGTATGAGTTTTGATATATTTTAAGTCAAGAATATTCTGTATGGATAGTACATGTCATTCCATTTCTGGTGGTATGTGGAACGCCACATAACTCCTCACTGTTTGAGAGTTATGGCTTTACGAAGTTGGAGGACCCTCATATGTTGGCTTGAAGCCCCAAAAGGTCAAAGTAGTCAAAGTGGTTTAAGATATTTTAGAACGTAAATAATAAAGTGAAGTGATGAGTGTACTATAATTCAAAGTGAATCCAAAATAAATTATTTAAATAATAAAGTTAATGGATAAATTAGAAGTGGGTTAACCCTAAAATAAGGAAAGTGGGCAAAGTGACCTAGAAGATGTTTTTAATTGGAGAGTATAAATAAGAGGCAAGACTCTCTCATTTTAGATCACACTTGAGAATATTGAATATCTATAGGTGTCTGAGGTAACCAAATGATATCTAATCCGAATTTCTGAGGGAATATGAAGAAAAGAAAGCCGAAATTCAAAGAAGGATAAATTCTTTTGATGATGCTTTCTAAGGTATGTTATTTACAGGTCATCTCACCATTTTCGCAATAAATTTGTTTCTAGAATGATTCAAACCATGGAATTGCTATTCCATTGAGGAAACATATCCAAGAATATGTGGTAAACAATTCAGTTTGTGGGTCATTTTATTTTTGGAGTTACACTCTGTGGAAAACAGGGTTTGTGGCTAGTCTTGAAACTAGTCTAAAACAGGTGTTTCAGGTAAAAACGTCATAAATTATTCATAACAGATCCAAATTCAGTAAGAAAAAATGTATTGGTTAGAGTACAGTCTGTAGTATTCTTTGTAAAAGTTTCATATCTATTCAACAAATATTCTGTGCAGGGCACACTCTACAAGGTCGCTCTCTAGAATAAGACAAAATTCAGAAAGGTATGCCATTTTTTATATAACTCCTTTTTTGAGAGTTTACAAGTAGTGAAACCTGGAGGAATTTCATAAAACACACCAAAGAACATTGTGTATCAGTTTTAGATCTTTATTCATTACAGGTACATAGTTATGATTATTTCAAGTTAGGGTTGTTGACTAATCCAAAACTAGTCACGTGAGACTAAATAAAAGTTTGATGAAAATGCTAGTCTCTTGTTGTTAAAGTTAAGGAAGGTTTGAAGGTATGTGATCATATACACCATGTCTATTATAGAGTTACAAATGATATTTGGATGATGAAATTTATGAGGGATTTTGGTTGAGGTACATGTTGGGTACATGGTTGAGACAAGTAGTTGATGAGTTGACACATACATGAGGTGTATAGTTGATGATGTTGGTAAATCTTGATGAGTCATAGTTGATGAGTACTTGATACGTGATTGGTACATACTTGGTACATGGTTAGAGGCACTTGTTAGTAGTATTGTTGACACATGTTTTATGGATGATGTAGCATACTTCTATAGGTATATTATTAGAAGAACATATTGATCTTGGTGATGATTATGAGTTGTTGTGGTATGCTTGGTTGATGCACATATTTGAGAGTTGTATTGGTGATTGATCTTGGTGATTAGATCTGATTTGGTTGATAAGATTGACGAGACAAGTTGTCGTGATAGGTTGTTTGGATAGGTTGTTGTGACATGTTATATGTACAAGTTTGGTGCATGGTTGATGCACTTGTTCATGGTACAGGTTGAGGTACATGTTGGTGCATGGTTGATGCACTTGTTTATGGTATTGTTTGACTACAGGTTGTTTGGAACAGGTTGGCGCATGGTTCATGCACTTGTTTATGGTACATTTTGATTACAGGTTGAAGTACAGGTTGATGCATGGTCGATGCATGGTTCAAGTTATTGGTACATGTTGTTTGGTGCAGGTTGATTGGTAGATGTTTGCAACAATATATCTCACAATGATAGTGTGAAAATGGTTCCATCATTCTACTTATATGTCAGGTTGGTTCGACGGGGCAAGGACAGGTTCTTTTAGCCACCTTCCGGTTGTAGCTGAAGAACATAGGGGGTTGTAGCCTCCTTCTGGTTGTAGCCAAATAATTAGGGAGTTGGAGCTTCCTTCAGGTTGTTTCCTGAGAAATCAGGGGGTTGGAGCCTCCTTCTAGTTGTAGCTAGAAAACAAACGAAGTTGGTGCTGCCAATGAATGTAATTCTTCAAGACATATAGGAAAAAGCATTTTGTGGTTTTCTCCCGCTTTGGGTTTCCACGTAAAACACTGATGTACTGTGTATGTGTATGATTGATCATTTTTTCATTGATTATTTACTCTACATTTATTGGATGATAATGATAAATTGATATAACACTTGGATTATATGGTTAAAAAGGATTAAATTTCTCTATTACTAATTCACCCCCCATCTCAGTAATCCAAAAATTGGTTTCAGAGAAGCTTCCTTCAGGAAACAGTTTAACCACTGGAAGGAAATCATGGATTATTTTGAGAATGGAGTACCAATGTTTAATGGTCAAAATGGTTTAAGTATGATATGTGGAGCATAAGGATGAAAGTATTTTTACAGGCACAAGGACATTATATTTGGCTATCAGTTGTTACAGGATATGATAGTTAAAAAAGGGAAAATACTACAACCAAGAAGGAATTGAGGAAGAATAAAAAAATAACAATGGATTTCATCTGGGAAGGATTACCTAATCTGGTAAGAGAAAAGGTTGGTAAATTTTCATCAGTAAAATAACTTTGGGATAAATTACATGACATATATTATTCACCCATCACAGATTAGAAAATGCCAAAGAATATGCAGATAGAGATCAAGAAGAAAGATGCTCATCATGTCAGACAGATTCATAAGAGGACGAAGAAGCATAAATTGATTACAAAGAAAAATTGATCAGTGCAATTAAATATCTAAATAAAGAAAGAGAAGAAAACAAGTCATCCAAGAAATAATTGATGAACCAAAAGGAAAGAGTTCAAGGTTCCGAAAAAGATCAGCAAGTCATCAAGAATTTAAGAGCTCAACTAGAAGAGGCTAGAAGAATTGAAGAAACTCTAGAATATCAAAATAAATGTTTAGAAGCCAACATATAAACACAAAAGGAAGAAGCAGGAAAGAGAGAAAAGATATTGATGGATCATCTCAAGGAAAGAACCAATGACTTAAACCAACTTGAGGAAGAGTTTGGTCAAGAAGAGAGAATACTGAAAGAAGAAATAATACAACTTGAAGAAGAAAATTGAACAAAAGAGGTCATGAAGTCTCAGATAATGAAGAAAGAAGAAGAGGTTGAGAAGCTTGAAGAAGAAGTTGTCACATTAAGAAGTAAAATCGTCAAGCTCAACAAGAACGTTGAAGAGACAAAAACATCCACATCAGTTATAAAGAATGAAGAGAAGCACTCTAGGTTGCTAGAAAAGAAGAATGAAGAAAATAGAAAGAGGTATGCAGAAGTACTCAAAGGAAGGAATCATGGTCAACCAGAATCTAAGAAAACTATTGAAGATACATCTTCAAGAAGACCATCCATGTTCAAGCCACAAAGAAGCATCAATCATGATTATGATCAGTCAAGGCAAAAATTTAGAAGGACTACACCACAAATAAGATCATACACTCCTAGGTATGCAAATTTATTTTATGGTCATTGTTTTTATTGTACTAACTTTGGACATAAGGTTGCAGATTGCAGGGATTATAAAAGAAATGTTCAAGCAAGAAGTGCCTATGTGGTCGCATGTAACATTGAGTGTTACAAATGTCATAACTATGGACACATAGCCAGTGATTGTAGAAACATGATTGATACTTCCATGAAAGAGAATACTGATATTAGATATAAGAAAGTATGGATAAGAAAACAAGAAGAGCATGTGAACAAAGACCAGGTACCAGAGATCGCAAGATTGGTAATAAAATGAGATGAAGAAAATTCTACAGAGAAAAAGAAAGATGTCAGATACAGAAATGTTTGGAAAATAACTAAAAGAAAGGAAGGACAGGTAAATAAGGAACAAGTTCAAGAGATTGTACTTTCAGGCATTGTAGTGAAAGATGAATTCATAGACAGAAAGAAAGAAGTCATAGCTCAGAGAGATAATGAATCTACCAATGAAGATGATGATGAATACACATCAGAGAAGGAATTGTTCTGAGCCATCTGGCTTATAGAATCCCAAGTAATATGAATATTAGAGAGGGGGAATCTATGTGATAGTTGTGACAAACCAAAGAACCATCCTTCGAGCAGCTTGTAGAGTTTGAGAAGATAGATTTAGAGAAATCGGTTAGCATAAGTACAGTTTGATAGATTAATCAAGACTTCATGATAGTATAGTGATAAATGGGTTAGCATTATGGAAAGTTACGCAAGTAGAGTCTTGGACAGTATGGAAAAATATGGATTCGTAAGAACACTTAGCAAGTTTGGACAGATATATGATAGTGGACGAGAGCATGGATTCATATATTGGTTTAGAGAGTGGTTCAGAGACAAAGGAACATTATCATAATGGATGATAATCACAGAGGAAATGGCTCAAACAATGCTAATGGATTCCAAATTGACAGGTATTTTTTGGACACATGCAGTGCATACATCAATTCACATTAAAAATAGATTAATGCTCAGAAACAACAATGACAAAAATCCCTACGAACTATGGAAAGGAAGCACAGATAACAATCTCTACATCAAGGTAACTCAATGTAATATTTTATTAATTGAAATTTATGTTGATGATATTGTTTTGGAAGTAATAATGACATGTTAAGCCAGAAATTTGCAAAGGATATGTAGATGAATTTGAAATTTCATTAATTGGAGAATTATCCTTCTTTCTGGGTCTTCAAATACATCAAAGCAACCAAGGAATTTTTATTTCTCAAACCAAGTATATCAGAGAAATGCTAAAGAGGTTCGGAATGGAAGATTGCAAACCATTTATCACTCCCATGAAAACCAGCTGCAAGTTGAGCAAAGATGATGATTCAAAGTCTATAGATTAGAGGCAATACAGGTCAATGATTGGTAGCCTACTATATGTGACAACATCCAGACCAGATGTAATGCAGGCAGTTTGACAGGAAGCACGATTTCAAGAAGCATCAAAGGAATCACATGTATTAGCAGTGAAGAGGATTTTCAGATATTTGAAAGGAACAAAAGAGTTTGGATTATGGTATCCAAAAGGAAAGGATCTATCACTTATTGCCTACATAGATGCAGATTGGGTAGGTTGCATTGATGACCAACGAAGCACCAGTGGAGCAACATTCTACTTGGGTGAGTGTTTAGTATCTTGGCTAAGCAAGAAACAATCATCAATATCCTTATATACAACCGAGGTAGAGTATATTGTAGCAACAACATGTTGTACATAGGTTCTATGAATGAAAAAAACTTTGATAGATATACAGGTTGAGTATGATGAGCCCATTCCAATCTATTGTGATAATACAAGCACCATCAATATCTCAAAAAACTCAGTGATGCACTCCAATACGAAACCCATTCCAATCAAGTATCACTTTCTACCGGAATAGGTTGCAGAGAAGAACATCAGAGTTGAATATGTGGGAACAAAAGAACAAGTGACATACATATTTACAAAACCACTTCCACGGGAAGTCCTTGAGTATCTTCACTAGAGACTAGGGGTAATTTATACTCCAAAATGAATTCTTTTGAATGCTTATCTTATATGTCTTATATGTACATGAGGAAACATCATAAATAGGACAAAGGGGGAGAGATTTATCAGATGAAAATGTAAATGCTTGGAGAGAGAGCATAGAGGCATGTTTCCAAGGGGAGCGATTGTCACAAGGGAAGAATGAGGGATATGACTTCAGAGTGATACCCTTTGTCAAAGGGGGAGATATTATTCATATGAAAGGAAAGAGAGTAATTAGAGGATTATAAACACACAAAAAAATCAAAGGCACGTAGACAGGGGGAGAAACCCCAAGGAGAGTTCAGTCAGGGGAGTAGCCCCAAAGGGAGATACCCTTTGCCATTGATGTCAAAGGGGGAGAGATAGAAACATTGATAAAGAGTATAAGCATGAATGTTTTCATGATTAAGTGTTTCCATCAATGCTAGTGTTGCCATCAATACCAAAGGGGGAGATTGTCATGAAGTTGGCTTAAGTTGATGGATAGTTGGTATGGATTGTTGGTTTTCATTGATGTCAACTATTGGAGAGTGATATTGTAAATTGATTTCAACCCTTAGTGATTGATGTCAACCCTTAGAGAAAGTATGGTAGCAAATTCCGGTAGCACAAAGGTTTGGGTAATGGACCAAGGGTTGTTTCATGTATAATGGTATGAGTTTTAATATATTTGAAGGTAACAATATTCTATATGGATAGTACATGTCATTCCATATCTAGTGGTATGTGGAAATTCACATAACTCCTCATGGTTAGAGAGCTATGGCCATGAGAAGTTGGAGAACCCAGGTTTGGGTAATGGACCCAAATTTGTTTGATGGATAATGGTATGAGTTTTGATATATTTTAAGGCAAGACTATTCTAGATGGATAGTACATGTCATTCCATTTCTGGTGGTATGTGGAATGTCAAATAACTCCTCACAGTTTGAGAGTTATGGCCTTACGAAGTTGGAGGACCCTCATATGTTGGCTTGAAGCCCCAAAAGGTCAAAGTAGTCAAAGTGGTTTAAGATATTTTAGAAGGTAAATAATAAAGTGAAGTGATGAGTGTACTATAATTCAAAGTGAATACAAAATAAATTATTAAAATAATAAATTTAATGGAGAAATTAGAAGTGGGTTAACCCTAAAATAAGGAAAGTAGGCAAAGTGACCTAGAAGATGTTTTTAAGGAAGCTACTTGGAGAGTATAAATAAGAGGCAAGGCTCTCTCATTTTAGATCACAGTTGAGAATATTGAATATCTATAGGTTTTTGAGGTAACCAAAGGACATATAAGCTGAATTTTTGAGGGAAGGTGAAGAAACGAAGGTCGGAATTCAAGGATGGATAAATTATTTTGATGATGCTTTCTAAGGTATGTTATTTACTGGTCATCTCACCATTTTCACAATAACTTTGTTTATAGAATGATTCAGACCGTGAAATTGGTATGTCATTGAGGAAACATATCCAGTTATCTGTGGTAAAAAATTCATCTTGTGGGTCATTGTATTTTTGGAGTTACACTTTGTGGAAAATAGGGTTTGTGGCTAGTCCTGAAATTAGTCTAAAACATGTGTTTCGGGTAAAAACGTCATAAATTATTCATAACAGATCCAAATTCAGTAAGAACAAATGTGTTGGTTAATTTAAAATCTGTAGTATTCTTTTTCACAGTTTCATATCTATTCAAAAAATATTCCGTGCGGGGCACGCTCTACAAGGTCGCTCTCTAGAATAAGCCAGAATTCAACAAGGTATGCCATTTTTTCTATAACTCCTTTTCTAAGAGGTTCCAAGTAGTGAAACTTGGAGGAATTGCATAAAACACACTGAAGAACATTGTGTATCAGTTTCATATCTTTATTCATTACAGGTACATAGTTATGATTATTTCAAGTTAGGGTTGTTGACTAATTCAAAACTAGTCATGTGAGACTAAAGAAAAGTTTGATGAAAATTCTAGTCTCTTGTTGTAGTTAAGGAAGTTTTGTAGGTATGTGATCATATACTCCAAGTCTATTAGATAGTTACAAATCATATTTGGATGATGAAATTGATGAGGGATTTTGGTTGAGGTACATGTTGGTTACATGGTTGAGACAAGTAGTTGATGAGTTGGCACATAGATGAGGTGTATAGTTGATGATGTTGGTACATCTTGATGAGTCATATATGATGAGTAATTGATACATGATTGGTACATACTTGGTACATGGTTGGAGACACTTGTTAGTAGTATTGTTGACACATGTTTTATGGATGATGTAGCATACTTGTATAGGTATATTATTAGAAGCACATATTGATCTTGGTGATGATTATGAGTTGTTGTGTTATGCTTGGTTGATGCACATCTTTGAGATTTTTCTTGGTGATTAGATATGATTTGGTTGATAATATTGATGAGACAGGTTGTTGTGATATTTTGTTTGGACAAGTTGTTGTGACATGTTATTTGTATAGGTTTGGTACATGGTTGATGCACTTGTTCATGGTACATGTTGAGGTACATGTTGGTGCATGGTTGATGCACTTGTTTATGGTACATGTTGACTACAGGTTGTTTGGAATAGGGTGCATGGCTTATTCACTTTTTTATGGTATAAATTGGTTGAGGTATAGGTTGATGCATGGTTCAGGTTATTAGTATAGGTTGATGCATGGTCGATGCATGGTTTAGGTTATTGGTACAGGTTGTTTGGTCCAGGTTGATTGGTATAGGTTTACAACTGTATATCTCACAGTGATAGTGTGATAGTGCTTCCATCATAATACTTATACGTCAGGGAGGTTGGACGGGGCAAGGACAGGTGGTTGTAGCCACCTTCCGGTTGTAGACGAAGAACATAGGGGGTTGTATCCTCCTTCTGGTTGTAGCCATAGAATTGGGGAGTTGGAGCTTCCTTCAGGTTGTAGCTTGAGAAACTAGGGGGTTGGAGCCTCCTTCCAGTTGCAACTGGAAAACAAACAAAGTTGGTGCTTCTAATGAATGTAATTCTTCAAGACATATAAAAAAATAATTCCATGATTTTCTCCCGCTTTGGGTTTCCACGTAAAACACTGGTGTACTGTGTATGTGTATGATTGTTCATTTGTTCATTGATTATTTACTCTGTAGTTATTGGATGATAATGATAAATTTATATAACACTTGGATTATATGGTTAAAAAGGATTAAATTTCTCTATTACTGATTCACCCCCCCTCTCATTAATCCAACAAATAGTACACTTATTCTAGGTCGGAGGAGTTATTACTAACTCCTACGAACATAAGAAAACCACCTTTCATAAAATGAATGTAATGTTTGACTCATGTGTCCGTTTTTTTCATTCTTTATATCGTTGGAAAGGTATCTTCGAGATATACAACTTCCTGGTTATATTATTTGATAAATTCCTAGAATAAGGTATAATTTTTATTTATTTATTAATATCCGACACTTTGTTGACAGCCTCAAAGAACACCATAACTTGAACGTGAGTAGAGGAACCTTGAATCAAAACCAGGGAAGTTTATAAATGATACTTGAATTATTTTATCCCCCATTTATTTGAATCCA
Source organism: Picea engelmannii (assembly GCA_009831015.1). Taxonomy (NCBI): domain Eukaryota; kingdom Viridiplantae; phylum Streptophyta; class Pinopsida; order Pinales; family Pinaceae; genus Picea; species Picea engelmannii. Next base: position 304,758 of record ML786524.1, on the reverse strand, counting down.
AATGAATATTCTTGATAGTTTATTTTAAGTTACTCTCATCTATTATATGTTTAATTTTGTCAGGTACCGAACAAAGGAGGATCACGCTCAACATTCTCATGATGGAATCTACAACTAAAGATGATGAAGGAGCGATAATGAAAGATGTAGTAGTGATGCAGGAGAAAAAAAGAAAATATCAAGCAAATATATGAAGAAGGGATCTATAAACTCTATGACAATCGTCTGTCAAACTTAGGATAATGAAGATGCCCCCACACCCAAATCCAGTCTTCATGATGTGCAAGACACATATGGCCAAAATCCATGTCGAACCACTAGCACTAGGAGGCAACTTCAAAATGTAACCATTGTCCTTATTGCTCATCATTACAAATAGGACGAGGACAAACCCTGGAAGACGAAAGGTTAACGAGGGAGATGAAAGGCCAAAGGTCTTATTGAACCTCAATAAATACTAGAATAGAACCCAAAGAAATGGATTTTGGATCTTCAAACATTGTACACCTTTGAACTAATTCGAGATACAATGCCAACTAAAATTAAAGAATTGTCCTAAGATTTTTCATGTACTATTACTGAAACTGTTAATACAAATAAGCCCTCAGGGCCAACTTTTGAATGAGAGAAGGACTTGCATGTGTTGTTGTTTTTCTATGAACTATTTCTAGTAGAATTTTTGTTGTTCACATGGGATGTAAGAGCATGTTTGTTTATGGAATATTCTGATGAAATATATGTCTTCTTGCAGTTTTTCATTCTTTCTTATATTAAATGTCCTGAGTGAATGAGATGTTAATGTATGTGATATGGAGACTTCAAATATTCTGGTTATATATTCATGTGCATGTGTTATTTGAATTTATTCCTTCATTTCATTTCATAGCTCATTCACTTATGTTAATTCGCTCCTAGCTAGGATAGGTTAGATTAGAATTAAATTAGTCTTGCATTTATATAGTCTTCATATACATCTTCCATTTGCACAACCACCCATCATTCACCCTCATTGGTGGACCAAGCCACAACCGGTAAAACCAACCAACAATGGATGTCGATCCAGAATCTGGATGGGTTATCTATTCCAAATGGTGAGAAGTTTAATTGGGAATTCTTACCAGGGAGAACCCCTTACTATTGTTGGGAGAATTTAGACCCGTCAACAGGGCCATAATATTTGGGTGATAATTTATTGTCCTTGTTTTATTGCTCGAGGGAAATTTATTTATATGGTTGTAGCCTTATAAATACCCAACCCCCCACTTCAAATTCCCTTTCATTGCGATGTTGATTTGCTTGTTGTTTCATCCTATTTTATGCCATGACCAAGTTGTCCTTCAATAGTTTGAGAACCTAATGTTGGTTCCCTATGTGGTTCTCCAATGCTTGAACCTTTGTATTCCCTTTCAAGGGAAACCGGTTGAGACATTGTGTTTGTTTATCAAATGCAAAGCAACGAAGATACCCTTATAGAATTTTATTCACAATATCAATTTTCCCATTGGATTGAGGATGCTAACATGAGTTGTAATCCAATTGAGTACCCAAACAAGAAAACAATTTAGTCCAAAAAATTCCAATGAAAATTGGATCTCTGTCACTTACAATAATCTTGGGGAATCCATGTATCTTTTGAACTATTTCCATGAATTCTACGACTATTGTACTTGATTTAAAAGGATGAGAAAGAGATAAATTGTTTCCACTACTACCATGATGACAATATTTCCTTCGGATTTGGGTAAACCTATAATAAAATCCATTGAAATTTCTTCCCAACATTGATTTGGTATAGCTAATGGTTGTAGGAGACTTGGCGTCTTGATTGTATCTCCCTTATTCTATTAGCATACCAAATATTCAGACATAAACTTTTGAAAATTCGTTTTAAGACCTTCCTAGAAAAAATCCTTCTTGATCATGTGGTACACTTTCAAGAATCTTGAATGTCATCCTATAAGAGATGTGTGCAATTCCAAAGGAACTTCTGTTTGAGTTGGGAATTCTTAAATTAATATAGGAGATCATGTTACCATATAAAATCATTCTTCCATACAAAATTATCTAATGAACTAGGGTCCTCTTGTAGTTGTTTAATGATATTACATACCTTTTGATCTCACTTCCATTCTATAATTGCTTCTTCCACCCAATCAGATTGCAGAATATAAATATTACATAGTGAACCTTTTGTTTCTTCTTCTTTCCTTGAAAGGGAATATTGTTGAACTTATGATTATACTGAG